>CM061536.1:1366733-1546462 GCA_030545055.2 Neoaliturus tenellus
GAAACGCAAATCGGCTCATGTATGTGGAGAGGTGTTTTGTAATACTTGTAAAGACTATAAACCAGCTGACCACCAATGTTTCATGCGTGTAGACAAGCAAACCCCTAAAGACCGCGATTTCTTATTTATATTCTTGATTTGGAGACCCGCCAAGACGAATCACTGGTTTCAGATAGTGAAACTAAAATCCATAAAGTAAACTTGTGCGTGTCCCAACAGTACTGCTTTAAATGTATTAACGGAAGTGAGTGTGAAACTTGTCTGGAACGGCAAAATATATTTAAAGAAGACCCCGTAAAACAATTTATGGACTATGTCATGCAGGTGAGGAAAACTTTTAAGACTGTATGTGTGATCGCCCATAATGGGCAGGGCTTTGACTTTCAATTTATCTTAAAGTATTTGATGGAAGAAACTAAATTTGTCCCAAACGTAACTTCTCGGGGGACTAAATCAATCTTAATTGAAGTAGATAATGTAAGGTTTATCGATTCACTTAGCTACTTCCCCATGTCCCTCTCTGCACTCCCTAAAGCGTTTGACCTGCCTCCAGAGAAGAAGAAAGGCTATTTCCCACATCTTTTCAACACATTGGCGAATCAAAATTATGTAGGCCCTATGCCAGCCAAGGAGTTTTACTGTCCAGACTCTATGTTTGAAGAGTCCCACTCAGCTTTTGAAAAGTGGTATGATGAGCGAGTAGCAGAAGATTACAAATTTGACTTTCAAAAGGAGATCTTAGAATATTGCATTTCAGATGTCGAGATTTTGGCCCAAGCCTGTATTAAATTTAGAGCCTTGCTTCTTGAGCAATGCAACGTAGACCCGTTCCTTGAAGCGATTACTATAGCTAGCGCGTGCAACTTAGCTTTCCGTCGTAATTTCCTAAAACCTGATACGATTGGCTTGATTCCAAAAGGTGGATATCGTTTTTCCGACACTCAATCAGCTGCTGCATTGCAGTGGTTGACGTGGGAAGAGGAGAAACGTGGAATTAAGATACAGCATGCAGGCCGGGGCAAAGAAGCCAAAATTAATGGGCTAAAAGTAGATGGGTTTGATGGAGAAAACATCTATGAATTTCATGGATGCTACTGGCATGGCTGTCCCAAATGCTACCCATACAGAAGGGAAGAACCATTGAAGGAGGATCCCTCTGACACTCTCCACATTAGATATGAGAGAACAAAATCCAAAATTGATAAACTTTCTGACTATAATGTCGTAGAAATGTGGGAATGTGAGTTTAGCAGGCTGAAGAAGGAAAATAAACTAGATCATCTTAATAAACTACCAATTTTGAACAATCTTCCCCTTAACCCAAGAGATTCGTTCTTTGGAGGCAGGACAGGCAATGCCAAAGCCTATCATAAATGCGAGGAGGGTGAAACGATTCAGTATGTAGACGTTTGCTCTTTGTACCCGTATGTAAATAAATATTGTAAGTACCCCATTGGCCATCCAAAAATCTATATAGGTAATGAGGAGTGCAGAGCACGTGGCCTTGATGTTGAAGGCCTGTTGAAATGTAAAATCCTGCCACCTTGGGATCTCTACCACCCCGTACTCCCCGCTAAAATGAACAATAAATTAATGTTTGTGTTATGTCGCACCTGTGGAGAAACCTTAAATCAGGGTGATTGCCTACATGAGAGCGAGGAAAGGGCCATAGTAGGAACATGGACAATGGATGAAATACGGAAGGCTGTAGAGAAAGGCTATACCATCCTAGACATGTATGAGCTATGGGAGTATCGAGTGGCGACCTATGAGAACGGGGGCTTATTCACCGACTTTATTAACAAATTTTTAAAAATGAAACAAGAGGCATCAGGATTCCCCTCTTGGTGTAAGACTGAACAAGACCAAGACCAGTATATCATGGAGTATTTTAAACATGAAGGAGTTCAACTTGAGAAAGTCAAAATTGCTAAGAATGCTGGCCTCCGATCAGTTGCTAAATTAATGTTGAACTCATTTTGGGGGAAATTTGGGCAAAGGGAAAATATGACTAAAACATCGATCGTGAAGGACTCTAAAGAGTTTTTCCGATTGCTAACCCAGCCTGGGGGTAAAGTAAATTTAATCCAAATCATAAACGAAGAAGTACTCCTCGTGAATTGGCAAATTATTGACGAGGCTAGTGAACCCTTGAGGACCGTGAATGTTGTGATTGCAGCTTATACCACGGCCCACGCAAGACTTAAGTTATATGAACATTTGGAAGCCCTAGGAGGCCAGGTATTATACTACGACACGGACAGCTGTGTTTATTACTACCGGGACGGCCTGTATAGAGTTAACACTGGTGATTACCTTGGGGAAATGACAGACGAACTTGCCAAGGACTACGGTCCAGGTTCCTATATAGTCGAGTTTGTGTCTGGAGGCCCTAAAACCTATGCCTATCTTGTGTATTCCACAAACCAAAATAAATTAGCCTCTGTATGTAAGATCAAGGGGCTAACCTTGAATATTAAGACGTCAAAAGATGTGAATTTTGATACATTAAAAGAAATGGTCCTCAACGAAGCCACTCAAGTACTGGAAATCAAAGAGAGCCGAATCAGAAGGACAAAAACTCGAGACATTGTGACAGTAAATGAAGTCAAACAGTTTAAAATTACTGGAGCGAAGAGAAAATTGAACGATGATTATGATACTGTCCCATATGGTTACAAAATTCAGAGAACCATGTGAACTAGCAGACACCAGTGCTTCATGGATGTCTATGGTCCTCACTAGCTCGTTTGATCATTCTCCTTCCAACTCTTGTACGGGTCGGACGTGTTTCCTCTTATTAACAGACAAACATGGCGGTATTTCTGAAATTTTTGTCAAAGAGAAAGTTAAATGAAAATGCAAAATTTTGTATTACGTCTTTTGAGTATACGTTTTTTCTTACAGGATCGATAGAGACATGCGAATGGCCTCTAGTATTTTCAGAGCATATAGTTGATCAAATTACGGAAAATGCTCCTTCAAACGCTCATATAGGCATAACAATAAAACTAGGAAAAGATTCAGGTGATATACCATTCATGCCTCTGGTTAAATTGACTCCAACAGTTTTCGATGAATATTTAGAAAAAATATTTTGTGGAGTTGAAGAGCTATCGGGTACTTTAAATGTAGAAGTGTCACTTGTTGCAATTCCGAGTTGTTACATCAAATAGATGTATAAATAGCCTTTGTAGAGTAATTAGCCGGCAATGTTGTATATACTAGTGTTTTCTAATGTAGTAATTGATATGGAATACTGTAAATTCGCGTTAGCGCTTTATATTCAATATTGCGTTTATAAATAAAGCTTTTCCGAATGGTTTACACAATCTGGCCTACACATGGGTTACAACTCAAACACTCTCCTCACATATAGAATTATGTATGGACTAATGTGGCTTAGCGCTTCCTTGCCTGGCTTCTATATAAATTTATAACTTTAAACTAGGGCGTTGGATAGCGAGTACTGACCGTACATTTATGTATGAATGTGAGGGCTTAGTAAATTGAGGCGCCCCGACCCGAGGAGGGTTCGGGCTACTCCTTGGAACGGTCCTGAGGTCCCTGGCGCGGCTGACGAAAAGGCCCGTAAACCTCTGTATGAATGTGAGGGCCTAGTAAATTGAGGCGCCCCGACCCGAGGAGGGTTCGGGCAACTCCTTGGAACGGTCCTGAGGTCCCTGGCGCGGCTGACGAAAAGGCCCGTAAACCTCTGTATGAGTCAAAGTACTACGCTTCCTTCGACCACGTTAAAATTGAACCTCATGGAAGGCCATGTAGATTGAGGCGTTAGGGTCTGAGGAAGGCCCTGACTACTCCTTCGAACGGTCTGACGTGAATGGTTTGTAATATCTCACAGCATATAGTAATGTGAGGGGACCGTCTAGAGAAGGAAGCTCTACGCCACAATTTTTATCAAAGCATTTAACATGTTGTGGGGGTGTGATTGATGTACCACATGTACAGCTTGATTGTATCAATATATTTTATACATCATATTATAGACACTTTTGCAATCAAAACAGCTCTCAAAGTGGATTATTCTGCCCAAAAACCACTTTTAAATAAAAAAAGGTGTGGCTAGGCCCGTAGAGGAGAACCTAGACCCATAGAAGGGAACCTAGGCCCTCGTAGGGGAACCACGTCATGGTTAATGTTTTTTACATGAGCCATGATAAAAGTCAACGCCATGGAGCTGGGAAGTACCACCTCGAAAGAGCTCTGGTCCATGGGAGGAAATCTTCCTGAGCTGTTTTGATAGTTGAGTATCCTCCAAAATTAAAGACTAGTATACATCACGCGCGAGCTTGACACATGTGGTCAATTACATAATAAAAGTGAGAACACATGGTCAACAGTTTGGAAATTTCCCGTCAAAACAGTCGCCATCTTGATACACGTGGTCAAACACATGACAAAAGTGAGGTTAGAAAACGTGGGCAAAAGTTTGGAAATTTCCCGCCATCTTGACTCACGTGGTCAAACACATGGTAAAAGTGAGGTTAGAACACGTGATCAAAAATTTGGGAATTTCCCGCCAAAGCAGTTGTCATCTTGGAAAAAGGGACGTTCTTGACCTATATGGTCAAACACGTGGTAAAAGTGAGGTTAGAACACATGGTCAGCAGTTTAGAATTTCCCGCCAAAACAGCCACCATCTTGACTCACGTGGGCAAACACGCGGTAAAAGTGAGGCTAGAACACGTGATCAAAAGTTAGGTTAGGAAATTTCCCGCCAAAACTGCCGCCATCTTGGAAAAGGGGCGTGGCCTACACCACGTGACTGATGACGTCATCGGTCACAATTTGAAGAAACATTTAGGTGAAGTTAGGTTATAATTGGTTGGCTTAAGTTAGGTTTCACTCTCGCAAAACACTTAACTAGGCTACTTAGAAAGTTTTAGAAATAAGTATTTTAATAAGTATAAAACAAGGCTAAAAGCAAGGGTAAGTGAGAGTGAAACCTAACTTAAGCCAACCAATTATAACCTAACTTCACCTAAATGTTTCTTCAAATTGTGACCGATGACGTCATCAGTCACGTGGTGTAGGCCACGCCCCTTTTCCAAGATGGCGGCAGTTTTGGCGGGAAATTTCCTAACCTAACTTTTGATCACGTGTTCTAGCCTCACTTTTACCGCGTGTTTGCCCACGTGAGTCAAGATGGTGGCTGTTTTGGCGGGAAATTCTAAACTGCTGACCATGTGTTCTAACCTCACTTTTACCACGTGTTTGACCATATAGGTCAAGAACGTCCCTTTTTCCAAGATGACAACTGCTTTGGCGGGAAATTCCCAAATTTTTGATCACGTGTTCTAACCTCACTTTTACCATGTGTTTGACCACGTGAGTCAAGATGGCGGGAAATTTCCAAACTTTTGCCCACGTTTTCTAACCTCACTTTTGTCATGTGTTTGACCACGTGTATCAAGATGGCGACTGTTTTGACGGGAAATTTCCAAACTGTTGACCATGTGTTCTCACTTTTATTATGTAATTGACCACATGTGTCAAGCTCGCGCGTGATGTATACTAGTCTTTAATTTTGGAGGATACTCAACTATCAAAACAGCTCAGGAAGATTTCCTCCCATGGACCAGAGCTCTTTCGAGGTGGTACTTCCCAGCTCCATGGCGTTGACTTTTATCATGGCTCATGTAAAAAACATTAACCATGACGTGGTTCCCCTACGAGGGCCTAGGTTCCCTTCTATGGGTCTAGGTTCTCCTCTACGGGCCTAGCCACACCTTTTTTTATTTAAAAGTGGTTTTTGGGCAGAATAATCCACTTTGAGAGCTGTTTTGATTGCAAAAGTGTCTATAATATGATGTATAAAATATATTGATACAATCAAGCTGTACATGTGGTACATCAATCACACCCCCACAACATGTTAAATGCTTTGATAAAAATTGTGGCGTAGAGCTTCCTTCTCTAGACGGTCCCCTCACATTACTATATGCTGTGAGATATTACAAACCATTCACGTCAGACCGTTCGAAGGAGTAGTCAGGGCCTTCCTCAGACCCTAACGCCTCAATCTACATGGCCTTCCATGAGGTTCAATTTTAACGTGGTCGAAGGAAGCGTAGTACTTTGACTCATACAGAGGTTTACGGGCCTTTTCGTCAGCCGCGCCAGGGACCTCAGGACCGTTCCAAGGAGTTGCCCGAACCCTCCTCGGGTCGGGGCGCCTCAATTTACTAGGCCCTCACATTCATACAGAGGTTTACGGGCCTTTTCGTCAGCCGCGCCAGGGACCTCAGGACCGTTCCAAGGAGTAGCCCGAACCCTCCTCGGGTCGGGGCGCCTCAATTTACTAAGCCCTCACATTCATACATAAATGTACGGTCAGTACTCGCTATCCAACGCCCTAGTTTAAAGTTATAAATTTATATAGAAGCCAGGCAAGGAAGCGCTAAGCCACATTAGTCCATACATAATTCTATATGTGAGGAGAGTGTTTGAGTTGTAACCCATGTGTAGGCCAGATTGTGTAAACCATTCGGAAAAGCTTTATTTATAAACGCAATATTGAATATAAAGCGCTAACGCGAATTTACAGTATTCCATATCAATTACTACATTAGAAAACACTAGTATATACAACATTGCCGGCTAATTACTCTACAAAGGCTATTTATACATCTATTTGATGTAACAACTCGGAATTGCAACAAGTGACACTTCTACATTTAAAGTACCCGATAGCTCTTCAACTCCACAAAATATTTTTTCTAAATATTCATCGAAAACTGTTGGAGTCAATTTAACCAGAGGCATGAATGGTATATCACCTGAATCTTTTCCTAGTTTTATTGTTATGCCTATATGAGCGTTTGAAGGAGCATTTTCCGTAATTTGATCAACTATATGCTCTGAAAATACTAGAGGCCATTCGCATGTCTCTATCGATCCTGTAAGAAAAAACGTATACTCAAAAGACGTAATACAAAATTTTGCATTTTCATTTAACTTTCTCTTTGACAAAAATTTCAGAAATACCGCCATGTTTGTCTGTTAATAAGAGGAAACACGTCCGACCCGTACAAGAGTTGGAAGGAGAATGATCAAACGAGCTAGTGAGGACCATAGACATCCATGAAGCACTGGTGTCTGCTAGTTCACATGGTTCTCTGAATTTTGTAACCATATGGGACAGTATCATAATCATCGTTCAATTTTCTCTTCGCTCCAGTAATTTTAAACTGTTTGACTTCATTTACTGTCACAATGTCTCGAGTTTTTGTCCTTCTGATTCGGCTCTCTTTGATTTCCAGTACTTGAGTGGCTTCGTTGAGGACCATTTCTTTTAATGTATCAAAATTCACATCTTTTGACGTCTTAATATTCAAGGTTAGCCCCTTGATCTTACATACAGAGGCTAATTTATTTTGGTTTGTGGAATACACAAGATAGGCATAGGTTTTAGGGCCTCCAGACACAAACTCGACTATATAGGAACCTGGACCGTAGTCCTTGGCAAGTTCGTCTGTCATTTCCCCAAGGTAATCACCAGTGTTAACTCTATACAGGCCGTCCCGGTAGTAATAAACACAGCTGTCCGTGTCGTAGTATAATACCTGGCCTCCTAGGGCTTCCAAATGTTCATATAACTTAAGTCTTGCGTGGGCCGTGGTATAAGCTGCAATCACAACATTCACGGTCCTCAAGGGTTCACTAGCCTCGTCAATAATTTGCCAATTCACGAGGAGTACTTCTTCGTTTATGATTTGGATTAAATTTACTTTACCCCCAGGCTGGGTTAGCAATCGGAAAAACTCTTTAGAGTCCTTCACGATCGATGTTTTAGTCATATTTTCCCTTTGCCCAAATTTCCCCCAAAATGAGTTCAACATTAATTTAGCAACTGATCGGAGGCCAGCATTCTTAGCAATTTTGACTTTCTCAAGTTGAACTCCTTCATGTTTAAAATACTCCATGATATACTGGTCTTGGTCTTGTTCAGTCTTACACCAAGAGGGGAATCCTGATGCCTCTTGTTTCATTTTTAAAAATTTGTTAATAAAGTCGGTGAATAAGCCCCCGTTCTCATAGGTCGCCACTCGATACTCCCATAGCTCATACATGTCTAGGATGGTATAGCCTTTCTCTACAGCCTTCCGTATTTCATCCATTGTCCATGTTCCTACTATGGCCCTTTCCTCGCTCTCATGTAGGCAATCACCCTGATTTAAGGTTTCTCCACAGGTGCGACATAACACAAACATTAATTTATTGTTCATTTTAGCGGGGAGTACGGGGTGGTAGAGATCCCAAGGTGGCAGGATTTTACATTTCAACAGGCCTTCAACATCAAGGCCACGTGCTCTGCACTCCTCATTACCTATATAGATTTTTGGATGGCCAATGGGGTACTTACAATATTTATTTACATACGGGTACAAAGAGCAAACGTCTACATACTGAATCGTTTCACCCTCCTCGCATTTATGATAGGCTTTGGCATTGCCTGTCCTGCCTCCAAAGAACGAATCTCTTGGGTTAAGGGGAAGATTGTTCAAAATTGGTAGTTTATTAAGATGATCTAGTTTATTTTCCTTCTTCAGCCTGCTAAACTCACATTCCCACATTTCTACGACATTATAGTCAGAAAGTTTATCAATTTTGGATTTTGTTCTCTCATATCTAATGTGGAGAGTGTCAGAGGGATCCTCCTTCAATGGTTCTTCCCTTCTGTATGGGTAGCATTTGGGACAGCCATGCCAGTAGCATCCATGAAATTCATAGATGTTTTCTCCATCAAACCCATCTACTTTTAGCCCATTAATTTTGGCTTCTTTGCCCCGGCCTGCATGCTGTATCTTAATTCCACGTTTCTCCTCTTCCCACGTCAACCACTGCAATGCAGCAGCTGATTGAGTGTCGGAAAAACGATATCCACCTTTTGGAATCAAGCCAATCGTATCAGGTTTTAGGAAATTACGACGGAAAGCTAAGTTGCACGCGCTAGCTATAGTAATCGCTTCAAGGAACGGGTCTACGTTGCATTGCTCAAGAAGCAAGGCTCTAAATTTAATACAGGCTTGGGCCAAAATCTCGACATCTGAAATGCAATATTCTAAGATCTCCTTTTGAAAGTCAAATTTGTAATCTTCTGCTACTCGCTCATCATACCACTTTTCAAAAGCTGAGTGGGACTCTTCAAACATAGAGTCTGGACAGTAAAACTCCTTGGCTGGCATAGGGCCTACATAATTTTGATTCGCCAATGTGTTGAAAAGATGTGGGAAATAGCCTTTCTTCTTCTCTGGAGGCAGGTCAAACGCTTTAGGGAGTGCAGAGAGGGACATGGGGAAGTAGCTAAGTGAATCGATAAACCTTACATTATCTACTTCAATTAAGATTGATTTAGTCCCCCGAGAAGTTACGTTTGGGACAAATTTAGTTTCTTCCATCAAATACTTTAAGATAAATTGAAAGTCAAAGCCCTGCCCATTATGGGCGATCACACATACAGTCTTAAAAGTTTTCCTCACCTGCATGACATAGTCCATAAATTGTTTTACGGGGTCTTCTTTAAATATATTTTGCCGTTCCAGACAAGTTTCACACTCACTTCCGTTAATACATTTAAAGCAGTACTGTTGGGACACGCACAAGTTTACTTTATGGATTTTAGTTTCACTATCTGAAACCAGTGATTCGTCTTGGCGGGTCTCCAAATCAAAGAATATAAATAAGAAATCGCGGTCTTTAGGGGTTTGCTTGTCTACACGCATGAAACATTGGTGGTCAGCTGGTTTATAGTCTTTACAAGTATTACAAAACACCTCTCCACATACATGAGCCGATTTGCGTTTCGTTGGAAAGACCAGTTTTTGGCAATAATGGCAAAATTTAATCATTTTACAAACTTGACCACGATGGGCTATCAAACACTGCTCATTTTTAAAGTGGCGATGGCAAAATCGACAAGTAAGGCCTCCATGCTCAAGCTTACATGGAGGAGATATAGAGTGACATGATGTGCATTTATTAGAGCAGCGATGTTCAAACTTATTGTTGGAAGGGACATGGCACGCCTCACAGTAGTAGCTACAAGCAAAAGCGGCGGTGAGACTAGTGATTACATTATAATGGCCATTATGGAAAAGCAAGTTAATTTTAAGGTTAGCATCTTCACCGCCACCAGAAAAGTATACATCACGGCCTTTCGAGCTGTAGTTATAAACAGTTATTCTGTACTTTTTAAGATGAGCCTGAAGCTTCTCAAGCTCAGGAATGCCTGCACCTTCCTCTGGGATCTCTACTCTCGCCTTTGCAATTAATTTTTTAGCTCTAATTGTTTGTCTCAACCCCTTATCCTTTCGAATAGCATAGGTCTGGGGATCATTCTTCGCATACGCTTTTGCCACTATCAAAGCCCTGGGAAGACACAAGTTATCTTTGTTTTTTATAACAACGATTCCCTGCCTCGACTTACACTCTTCTTCAAAAGTATTGTAAAATCCAGGGCGTTTTCTAGCACCACGACCTACAGGCACGTTAACTCTTACCACATCAACTCTAAATGTATCAGTTGATTTGATATTTTCAGAGTTTGATTGGACAATTCCTCCAAATACACTCCAGAGTACATCGCTGTTAACTTCAGAGGCTGGACGTGGAACTACATACCCTGACTCTTTTGTTTTCAAATTAATGCTATCTAATGTAAAGCCAAGGTAATCATTAGGATGGCATTCGGATTTCGCTCTCTCGACTATTTGAGCAAATCCCTGCCTAAGCCATTCAAATTCAGACGTTCCAGCTGGGGGGTTTGTAAACTTAAAAATAGTTTTAAGACCATACAGCCTGAATTTTTTTATGTACCACTGGTCTTCGCTAATAAAATGGATTGGTTCAGCCATATTTTGAGAACCCATTTTAGAAGACGATTCCATTTTTATAAAAATACTAAGCTTATTACGAAGAGAAAATGGGATTTTTATAGTAAAAGTGAGGTTATGTTACACGCACGTCTGTACAGTACCACGTCTGAAACTGAAGCAATAGAACTGATAGCTCTGGTTTTATAGAGACTCACTATGGACTGGTATTACTATATGTACAGTAAAAGTACAATAAAAAGTGAGGTTATGTTACACACACGTCTGTACAGTACCACGTCTGGAACTGAAGCAATAGAACTGATAGCTCTGGTTTTATAGAGACTCACTATGGACTGGTATTACTATATGTACAGCAAAAGTACAATCAAAAGTGAGGTTATGTTACACGCACGTCTGTACAGTACCACGTCTGAAACTGAAGCAATAGAACTGATAGCTCTGGTTTTATAGAGACTCACTATGGACTGGTATTACTATATGTACAGCAAAAGTACAATCAAAAGTGAGGTTATGTTACACGCACGTCTGTACAGTACCACGTCTGGAAAGACACTGAAGCAATAGAGCTGATAGCTCTGGTTTTATAGAGACTCACTATGGACTGGTATTACTATATGTACAGTAAAAGTACAATAAAAAAGTGAGGTTATGTTACACGCACGTCTGTACAGTACCACGTCTGAGACTAAAACAATAAAGCTGATAGCCCTGGTTTTATAGAGACTCACTATGGACTGGTATTACTATATGTACAGTAAAAGTACAATAAAAAGTGAGGTTATGTTACACACACGTCTGTACAGTACCACGTCTGGAACTGAAGCAATAGAACTGATAGCTCTGGTTTTATAGAGACTCACTATGGACTGGTATTACTATATGTACAGCAAAAGTACAATCAAAAGTGAGGTTATGTTACACGCACGTCTGTACAGTACCACGTCTGGAAAGACACTGAAGCAGAGCTGATAGCTCTGGTTTTATAGAGACTCACTATGGACTGGTATTACTATATGTACAGCAAAAGTACAATCAAAAGTGAGGTTATGTTACACGCACGTCTGTACAGTACCACGTCTGGAAAGACACTGAAGCAATAGAGCTGATAGCTCTGGTTTTATAGAGACTCACTATGGACTGGTATTACTATATGTACAGTAAAAGTACAATAAAAAAGTGAGGTTATGTTACACGCACGTCTGTACAGTACCACGTCTGAGACTAAAACAATAAAGCTGATAGCCCTGGTTTTATAGAGACTCACTATGGACTGGTATTACTATATGTACAGTAAAAGTACAATAAAAAGTGAGGTTATGTTACACACACGTCTGTACAGTACCACGTCTGGAAAGACACTGAAGCAATAGAACTGATAGCTCTGGTTTTATAGAGACTCACTATGGACTGGTATTACTATATGTACAGTAAAAGTACAATAAAAAAGTGAGGTTATGTTACACGCACGTCTGTACAGTACCACGTCTGAGACTAAAACAATAAAGCTGGTAATTATAGAGACTCCCTATGGACTGGTATTACTATATGTACAGTAAAAGTACAATCAAAAGTGAGGCTATGTTACACGCACGTCTGTATAGTATCACGTCTGGAACTGAAACAATAGAGATGATAGCTCTGGTTTTATAGGGGTTCAGCAGGCCCCCTGTATACTGTATACTGTAATTTTTACTAATAAATTACTAAAGTGCAGTGTAAGGTTATGTTACGCGAGACCAACACATCTGTACAGTATCACGTCTGAGACTGAAGCAATAGAGCTGATAGCTCTGGTTTTATAGAGGCTCACTATGGGCTCACTCTGGTATTACTATATGTACAGTAAAAGTACAATCGAAAGTAAGGTTATGTTACACAAGACCAGCTGAGTTACATTATAAACTGCTATGTATTTCCCTTCAATAAAATTGTACTAGTATCTGCTAACTTATAAAGACTGCTCACCCTCTGTTTTAGAAATATAAGGATTTTTCTTTAAGATAATACCATAACACTATACTGCCTCCTAAGTATTGATCTGCTATTGAGAAGGTAGAGCCCTGCGCCAACAAGCCTGTAGGCCTCTGTCTGTTATTTTAAGATGTTTTTTATTTTTTAATATGTCTGACCTTGACCACTACACTCTTCTTAGTCTTAACAAATACTTAGAGACTCAAAGGAACAGTCATACACCAGCAGGGGATAGAAAATTAATAGTTGTATGTTTTTTTTTATTTTTCACAGTTGTGACCTTAAATCTGGGAAGTGATGCTTAGCATTTTATTACATACTAACACTACACATATACACATACCAAGTTTAAAGAAAATCCGTAGTGCCATTTCCAAGATAAAAAATAAAACTTTTTTGCGCCTTCATTTTTTGGATACCTTGTGCCATGCATTTTTATATACCAACTAAGTGTACACACATACCAAGTATGAAGTTGATACATGAAGCCATTCCTAAGATATGATTTTTCAAAGTTTTGCCCCTTCATTTTTTGGATGCAACCCACAACATTTTGGTTAATTTTGTTATTTTAGGGTACCTACCCCCCAGGGGCACCTCTACTTCGTAGAAGGTGGTTTTTTGAGGTCCCCAGACCCCTAGGACACACCGTTTTCGAGATATTTGCATTTTTTAGATTTTTAAGCCAAAATTTTCATGTTTTTTCACTTTATATAGTATAATATGCACTTTATTTAGGTGTTGTACATCATTTTACATATTCTAAACTTTATATAGTATTGTGTACACTTTATATAGTATGACCCCAGCGATCCATATGGTCTTGTTCCCCATGATGACAGAAAAAACGGCTGACGATTGGCGCGAATATTAGGCAAAATTGGCGCAAGGGTGCCGCGCAACCCAAACACAAACTGGGGTGGTCCCCGCGGATGGTGACGTGGCGCGGGGCCACACTAGTGTGGGTGTCACCCGCTGGGCGCTGCCATATTGGTACACACGCTCTCCCAGTAACGTTCATGTGGCCACATAGACGGTCCCGAAACAGTTCCCACCAAACGGCAGCCATCTTGATGACGCAATCGGCACCTGTCAGGCGCGGACGCCACCATCTTAATTGGCGCGGGCGCTGCGATGACGTCACAGAAAAAATAAAAAAAAGAATAAAACAGCTGGTGTCAAATTGGCGGGTGTCGCCATCTTGATGACGTCACAAAAAAAGACGCCACCATGACGTCACCAAAAAAAAAGACGCCGCCATCTTGAAAAAAAACGCCGCCATGACGTCACAAAAGGCGCCATGACGTCACAGAAAAAAATTGGCGCATGCGCACGCCATTTTTTGTCCCCAATCCTCGGGAACCCTACTCCCCCATAAGAGCCCATGTTAGACCTCGATCGCCCGGCATTACTACTCAGGTATAAATGGCTAAAATCATTTGTTTTCTCGATGCAAATGCAAGGGGTTTTATAAGAATCGTGTTAACTTACCTTCTGCTAAATGCAGCCTAGAGCATTTAATATATTAAATAAGCATTTAATAATTTTATATATTAACTAAGGTGTCATATTAATTAAAGAAGAATGACGGTGCTAAATATCCTTTTTTACACTTTGGAAAACTCACTTTGGTAGTTTCATCAAAACTAATGGAAAACTTCTGTTAAAAATCTAGAAAAACACATGATTTTTTTACAGTTATAGCCCAAATTGGAAATTTTATTTACAAATTATAAAAAATGAGCTGATTAGATCCGTTTTTTGACTTTTAGAAAAAGTTAACAGCCATTCTCTATCTTAATTAGTTAGTTTTAAAAGACGATCTCCGTAAAGCTCTGCATCTATAAAACTTGCCACTAGAAGAAAACAGACGATTTTAGTTATAACTGAAATTAGAAATTTTATTGAAATATTCTAAAACCAGAGAAGACGAGATCCGTCATTCTATTTTTAGAAAAGGTTAAGAGTCAATCTCTATCATAATTAGTTAATTTGAAAATGCGATTCCTGCAAACCTCTGCAGCCATAGAACTCGCCTAGCGCTACGAATGCGAGGAGGCGTTCAGTATTGTTGTTTGGGCTCAGGTACTAGACCGCAGCCTTAACATCCAGAACTAATATCCAAAGTATGATGAATAATGATTATACTGAAAAAGTTCAACAATAATTACACTGTTAAACGAAGAACGAAATTAAACTTGGCTCATTAGAGGCTATTTTTAAGTTATACACTTCTATTATATATGCTAATAGGACATTGTAAGAGGGCAAAATATTTTCAAAATTAATAACAGCTTGAGTTTTCTGTAAACATGAAATCAAACCATGATATATCAACATCAAATCGAATTGCTTTTTGTTCAAATTTATTTTAAAGCATTAACATTTACAGACACATTTTAAAAATGTTGAAAAAGGCATAGTAGGCATTAATCAGCATGTCCTGGCTTACATTCTCTCGAAGTTTTCTCAGTAAAAAGTTTACCCTGGCCAGTGTGTTACAGAGATGTTGAACATCTTCTTCCCATATTAATTTATTGTCTATATAAATTCCAAGTAATTTAACAGAGCTCTCTGTTTTAAATGATTTATCCATTGAAAAAGTTATACTCTCTGTCTTGCTGTCATTTTCTTTCAAGGAGTTTGATGAAAACCAGCCACATGCTTGTTTCATTATTTCTTGATGTATTATTTCCACACTTTCTACATTTTTTCCGACCTGAAGCAAGGTAGTGTCATCTGCACATAAAATGGATTTACAAGGCATATTTAATGAAAAATAATTCACTGCAATTACAAACAGGAAAGGTCCTAACACTGAGCCTTGCGGTACTTCATATCTAATTATTTTAGTATCTGACGTATTATTATTTTGTACTACCATTTGTTCTTTATTCTAGTGGTATGTTGGTATTAAATTAAGCTCAGATCCTTGAACGCCATACTTTTCTAACTTTCTAATTAAAATTTGATGTGGTATGCAATCAAAGGCTTTTGTCAGGTCAATCAACGTAGCATTTGTAGCAATTTTATTATCAAAACCATCCAAAACATCTCCAATTGCATGCTCAACTGCTTTTACTGTACTTAGTCCTGGTAAAAACCCATGCTGCTGTGGGCAAAGTAGATTATTTTGATCAAAGAAATTTAACATTTGTTTCTCGATACAATTCTCTAAAATCTTACTAAATATGTTAACAAGTGATATTGGTCGATAGCTTGATGGATATTTGTTGAGCCTTTTTAATATATGGGGATAACTTTGGTTATTTTCATAGAGCTAGGAAAACACCCTCTCTAAGAATCTTGTTAAAAAATGCATGCAGTGGGTCAAGTATCAGATCAATAATTTCTTTTATATCTTTATTTGAAAGAAAATAAAAATCCTTACTATTCGAGTTGTTTAGATTTTTTACTAATCTCTTTATCTCATGTTTTGTAATTGTATTCCAATACAATCGGTTTCTTTGATTTTCGCTCACAGTATTTCTTAGAAAATTATTTAAATAATTTAGGGCTTCAGATTCATTGATTGCGGCATTATTGTGATTATACCGAGCGCAAGCTCGGTCTCCCTGGTTCTGGATATTTAAATGTACAAAGTTTACAGAAGAAAACTTATTTATGTTCCGTCATTTTGAACGACATGTTTTTTTATTTAATTTTACTTTTAAATCACTATGCCATGCGTAGGTTTTTTATTATTATATTTGATTTTGTTTTATTGCCAATTTTGATTTGTTTTGAAATATCTTAAACTTAACAAATATACATTTGTTAAGTGTATGAGCAAAAATTCGTGATATTGTTTGCTGTGTTTCCGGATCAATTATAGACTTTATAAAAGGTTAAATTACATGGGTAGTCCGCCGATTGATCCAACTTGTCTACACTTTGGATGACGAGTTTCGGCAGGTTAAACTGCCATCTTCAGATCACAAGAACTTGCATATCTTGCCCATAGTAGGTGTTTTAAAAGTGTAAAAGAATTGTACATAAAATCACGAACACTTAAACATTTACACGAGAACACAGACATAACGGAACGGAGTAGGCCTACTCCGTTCCATTATGTCTGTGTTCTATTCTATTGTGTACACAAAAAGTCCAGGGACGTGTAAGAAACTTTTTTTATTAGTTTAAACAAATACATTTTATTTTATAGCAAACTAAATTACATACTTTGGAATCACGAAGTAGACTGACGTATCGGTGAGGTCACTAGAGCTAAATATAGAAAATTAATAATAATGAAATAAAGAGACTCTCATTTATGTGGCAGAATATTCTAGAAGGGGCTATAGAACAACATAGATATTACAAAATTAAAGATCTAGATTAGTATTAAAAACATGTAGCAACGCAACTTAGAACATAGTAGAACGCAACATTAGAACATAGTTCTAACTAGTTCTAGAACCTAGAACATAGTTAGAAGATAATAAATACCACTTAAAAAAATCAAGTGATTTTTATCTTTACTGGGGACCAAAAGGAATCAGAATTAAATCCTAAATGTATTCTTGAAAAGAGAAACACATTATAATAAATGTCTAAGGAGATAACAACGGCGCACACTCGATCTCAAACATTGAGTAGTTTAAAAAAATGCAATTCTAATAACCATTTAGCTTTTTTTCACTATTTTGTTTTCGGAATGCAATCATACTCTTAATTCGGTTCTTATGTAATAATCCGTTGAATATACTTAATTAAACGCATTAGAGGAAAACCAAACAATCGAGATCACAGTTATGGAAATGAAACTGTTACTGATATTAGCGCAAAACCATACGATGAAAGCAGCTTTAGCAGAGTCCTTATTCAGGGAATTAAAGTACCCTATATAAATAACTAAAATTTTTAACCAACCAATTCATTTTTCATAGTAAATTGCAAGATATTATGTAAAACACACTATAAAAATGGTTAATAGTTAATTGTTAGTACTTGAAGAGAAATTTGTATAAAAAAGAAGTTTATTTGATTATTATCGTCAGACAAAAGCTCAGATAAAATATTGTGTTTTACGTAAAATGCTATATTTTTAATGCGGTTTCCTTTTTCAAATAAAGGAATGAAAAAAGGATGTCAATTTTTACATTAATAGTTAGTGGAAAGAACATTACAATTCGGCTCATTTAAATCGTATTTTGTATTTCCAATAGCAAAGTAGAACACATGTCAGTCGTTGTAGCTAATGAATGTTCATACAATACTCTTATTAATTGGTTATCCTACATTTTTGCTAAAATATGGTTTTGGTTTCCATAAATTTGAAAAGTCAAGAGGAAAGAGGGAAATACTAAGCACTAAAGAATTATTAATATATTAAATATTATTATTTTAGTACAAAATAAACAACAGGATCCTCTGAAACTAGATTTTCATCAATAAGAATATCTAAAAAAATAAAAAAATAAAAAAATAAAAAGTTCTAATTTTACAATAATTTTCATTGATAATAAAATATTCTTGAAATACAACTCCACAAATAAAAATATATTTCAGTTGTTTTCAATAATATTATAAGACTTTGTCTTTTTTAACTAAATTGTGGTAATTAAACTTATAGTTTTTCCACGGTACTCATAATTGATTTTAAGTTCTTGATCAATTTATGTTCACCTCAAACCATGTTTCAGCCACTAAAAAAATCTGATAAACATCTAATGAAAGAAAAAATCATTTCCCTTCGATTTTAATGTCATAGTAAACTTGTGGAACATGTTCATCATTTTTGTGACCCTGGTTCAAAACAATAGCCATGACATAAAATATCAAATTTACTTCATGGTTAGTATATTGATTGTTGGTAAATGAATGACTTACCCAATCCACATAACCACCTCGTCTTAGTTTTTAACAGAGCTACACCATCCATCACCCTCATTTGACACTCATATTTCATACATATAATCTTTAAAATACGTTCTAGTAGTGCAAGCACCTTACAAGGTGGTTGTATAATTGATTTTAAGTCTATAACAGAGCAAGTCTACTACTTGTCGGTTTTGTTAATTTTATAAATGTGTAATTTAGAGCCCAAATGCAGCACCAAACATAAAACGACCCATTCAACCCAAAACAAAAACGTAAAAAACAAAACAAAGGATTGTCTGATTCTCGAACGGTTGTTCATTGTTGTAAATTGAACATACAACAATGTCTGCGTGTATCATGTACCCTGTATTGTATAACGTATCACTGCATTTGGGAATGTTTTCGTTTGTGATCAATTGTTAGTTGGTTACTCTCCAAACGACTACTGGTTTAATGTATTGAGTATGATTTATGTTGAATGATACTTTCTTACACGTTTTGTTTATATTTTTATCAATAAAAATTCAGTTTTATATTAAATCACATGGTAATGTTGGTAAAATTTATGTTAGTGTATAATAAATAACTTAGATATTGAGGTACTCATAAAATACCATTCCCTATATACACTCACGTGATTAGACTTCTCATAGCATAGGCTTGTTTGAAACCTATATAAGCTGGCGCGACCTTCAGCGGTGTACATGGAAGTAAAAGAGTCATATGATAGGCAAATCATTACTACCTCTATTCTCATTAAAGGATTAAACCTTGTATAATTGAGTTTTTTGTTTATGTGTTATGAAATATTTCATATTTATTTTCTAGTTTTTCTTTACTATTATAATTATTCAGTTATCAGTTAATAATGCTATGCAATGATTTCATGTGGTGTGTTAAATGTATTAATCATCTGACATTATGTTTAATTACTGAAAAAAGAAAATGAACTAACTAATTTTGGATTATCTAAATCAATTTTCTATAAAATAACATGAAACTGTTGAAACTATTTTACGTGGTATTTTATGATCTTCAGTGATAACTTATTCTCTCTACTTCTGAAAATATATTAAACTCTTTTCTTTTTTACTTCATGTTACTGAACTTTATCAAATCGACGAAGTAGCAAACTCAAAATTCCACACGATACGTAAATGGACGATGGACATCCTTCTTAAAGATAAAACCACGTTTTAATTCAACATATAATTTTGGAAGAAATTCATAATAAAGACCCAATAGCTTTTTACGAAATAATAATTTATTAAAGATTGATAAAACTGATTTTATTAAGGATTTTTTTGAAGTGACCAAGTTTTAGCAGGCGGGTTAATTTAAAATTAGGAATTTTTATTCAACCTAATCAGAAATAAATTTTGTAATTTAGAAATTAATCCTTTCTTTGGAAAACTATACTGAAAAAAATATTCAATCTGATTTTTACCTTTCTTCTTCTGCCAAATATAAGATTAAATCAATTTCTTAATAAATCAATTGTTTTTAGTAAAAAACAATTTGGGTTTATAAAGGGAAGGTCAAAAGAGAGTGCATTGTTAAATGTAACTGAATTAATCTTTAATGGGTTAAATTCAAAACTGAAAACTACAGGTCTGTTTTTAGATTTTAAAAAGGCATTTGGCTTGGTTGATCATGAGATTCTTATAAATAAACTGGAGGCTGCGGGTATCAGAGGCATTGCTTTAAAATGACTTCAAAGTTTTATTGCAGGCAGGAATCAAAAAGTAAAAATATGTCATGAATTCAGTGATTCCCTCACTGTCCAGACCGGCGGCCTCAAGGGTCAACGACCTCTGCATCCCTCTTCTTAATTTTTATAAATGTTTTATTAGAACTTAATTTCAAAGGAACTATAAATGCTTTCGCTGATGACATTGTGCTTTTTTACTCTCAAAAAGATGTCCTTCTTCTTTCAACTACAATCAATTCAGACGTTCTTTTGCTCAGAAAATGGTCTTCAATAAAAAAAGCAAGTAAATGTAAGTAAAAGTAAATTTATTAATTTTGGCTTCCGCGGTTTTGACTTTCCTCTTCCATTAATTTTCCATTCATCAACCTGCAATATCCAGATAAAGTATCCAGAAAGTAAAATTGTTTAAATATTTTGGTGTTTTGCTAGACGAGAAACTTAATTTTGAATCTCATATTTTGGATTTACATGCAAAGTTAAGATTTCAAATCAGAAAATTCCATTTTTAAGGAATTTTTGTAACACTTCACTTTTAAGAACTCTATATTTTGCATTAGTAAATTCCAGATTACAGTATGCCTTGCCCTGCTGGGGAGGTACTTTCAAAAACGCAATTGATAAACTAAGAACAACTCAATTTTTTTTCTTACGAATAATTCTCAAAAAATCCAAACGAACAAGCTCTTTTCCGTTATATCAACAGTTGAAAATTTTACCTATTCAGCATCTCTTTATTTTTAAAGTTCTGAGATTGTTTTTTTATTAGGAGCGGAAATAGAGAATAAATCATGCCAAATAATCTTTATAATACAAGAAGCTTTGAGAGTAAATATTTTAAACTTCCCAAAGTAAATAAAACTATTTTCAGACATTCTTAATACATAGGCCCAAAACTTTTCAATCAACTTCCGCTCCAAATAAAAAATATTACAAATCTCAAATACTTTTGCAAAAATACAATCACTTGGAGTAGTTAGATTTGGTTACTTCTGGCTCAGGTCAGCTGCCCCGGAAGCCACGTGCCGGGGCACATAGCTTCCGGTCGTATATTAAATGAGGGGTGAGGAGGTGGGGTGAGCGTTTGAAGTAGATTTGCGCATAAATTAAAAGTTAGTTCAAGACTGAAATTCAACAATTTGGGGTTGAACAAAATGTGCGCATAAATTAACCGGGTTCAACTAAAACTCCGCATAAATTAAAAGTTAGTTCAAAACTGAAATTCAACAGTTGAACAAAAGTAGAAGTTAGTTGAAAAGGAGAGGGGATAATTGCTTCAAGGTCATCCGGAGGAAGTTTTAAAAAAGACTGAACTTCTAAGAGTTCAGTTTAACGGCGATCGTCGTACAGGTCAGTCGAAACCGACGAGCGACCGAAGAATAGCTTCAAGATCATTCCTCGCCGTCGAAGACACATCCGAAACTTGGACAGGGTCCTGTGGATTCGGTGAAGGCGAAGTTCTCGGAGGATTCTCCCTCGGGTGGGTAGTAGACGATATTTCGTGAACTTGTACTTGTTCTTGGTTTGTATCCATCTTCTTGTAGTGTGTAATTTAGAGCGGAGTAGTTGTCGGTCGAAGAGCGTATAGAAGAATGAAACAGGAATTGTCGTGAGCGCACTTATATAAAGAATGGTGGGGATGAAATAGAAAAACCTGTTGAACACAGTCGATAGGTGTAACAAGTTCGAAGTTGTGGAAACGTAACATCGAACGCAAAATGTTGTGAATAACATTATCATCAACGTGAACCTGCGAAGTTCTAACAGAGTATAACGGGTTAAAACTTAATTTCTTCCTCACTTTTGTTAAATTTGTTTTAGTCTTTGAAACCGATGGTTTGTAATTATTTCGTAATATATGTTGTGTCCGCAAAAGTTTCAATTTCAAACATTGCGTATCCATCACAAGAAGTATGTCAGACGTGTAGAAGTGAGAACAAGACAAATGAATGAGATATAACGTCGAGCACGCGAAGGTGATTCAAACAGGACGACATGTGCTAATGTAAATGAAACTCCAGGTTAGTAGCAATTAGACTTGTATAATGAAGTTGGCGAAACGTATATGTAATGAGTAGGAAGGATGTGAACAACTCAAATGCGAGTTAATTAATGGTCGCGGCGCGATGAACAATCTCCTTTTTATAACGGCTATCGCGTGGGAAGATCAGTTCCGCATGAGCGTCCAAGTGGAACCTCCCGTGTTCACTCAAGCGGAACCCCCCCCCCCGTGACTAATCAAGCGGAACCCCCCCCCCCGTGACTAATCAAGCTTTAAAGTTTAATACCACTTCATTTGAAGCTTTTGTTCATGAACTAAGTACACCTATCACTCCACTGTCACCAATACCTCCTACTCCACCACTTATTATGCATTAAGACCACGCCTATCCAAAAAATAAATCCTTTAAACCTGCTCCTAAACCTGCTCCTAAACCTGCTCCTTCAGAGCGCTTTCAATTATTAAAAGAAGAGCGTCGTAGGGCATTTAGCCGTCCCACTACTTGCCCTGAAGTGCTCACTAGGGGAATTAAGAAAGGATCAGCTTGTGGGAGGAAATGTGTTAAGAACGAACATTTCTGCCGTGTACATGTTTTGAAACATCTTTCCGAACCACAACTGACAGAAACCCCCACTGTTGAATACCAATCCGAAATTATTGCTGTGAAAGGAAATAGGATTAAGAGAGGTTGTCTATATTTTTTTTTAAGTGTTATTGACAACGAACACATTTTAGCAAATTGTAACGGCAAAAAATATAATATTAAAGTTATTGAATCCTTGCGTAAAGAAAAATCTGTTTATGAGTTAGACTCTAAAGACTATCTCCTCAGGCATAAAATGGATGGTATTACAAGGTGGGGGCGTACAAAGTAAATTCACATAGATTTTCCAAATTTTGCTAAAAATAATGGGGGAGAAACACAATGCGTTATAGCGTTGTGTTTCTCCCCCATTATTTTTTAACACTCTAAGTCTCGTGACCTACTTTTCAGAGGTCGTTGTACAGTTATATGACCGCTCTGACTTGCATAGCCAGTGTAGCTTCATATAGCGTGCAAAGAATGGTTCCTAATGAAATCTCATCAGCATTCAAAGACAGAGACTGTTGTTTCGCAAGTTAATTAGTCTTGAAATAATGAAGTAGGAAACGTATATATAATGAGTAGGAAAGATATGAACACGGCAAATGCGAGTTAATTAGTGGTCGCGGCGCGATGAACATTTGTCTTCATTATCACGCAACGACTATCTCGTGAGAAGATCAGTTCCGCATGAGCACCCAAGTGGAACCCCCCCCCCCGTGTTCACTCAAGCGGAACCCCCCCCCCCCGTGTTCACTCAAGCAGAACCCCCCCCCCCCCCGTGTTCACTCAAGCGGAACCCCCCCCCCATGTTCACTCAAGCGGAACCCCCCCCCCCCCGAGAATTAAAAATGGCTATAACTCGATAATGGTTTGATCGATTACGACAAGCGATACATCATTGAAAAGGTCTATGTAAGACGAACATTTTAGTAAAAGAAGAATTTGGTTATCTTATTTTAGTCAAAAGTTATGCAAATTATTTAAAATAAATATCCCTTCTCCTTCCTTTCCCCCCACCTCCCGGGTCAATAATTGGTCACGACCATCTCTTACCCCTCTCATTAGCATATCGTTATAAAAGCGAAGCAAGCATTGTTCACTCCTTCATTCTGCTTTCACGCGCCACACTTGTTGTTTCGTCTCTGCCGTTATTATTTGCTTTAAAAATGCTTCCTCACCATAGTGAAAACTTCAATCCTTCCGAAATTGCTGATGTTTTCCAACAGCCTGAAGAAGATGTGATAGATTATTATGATAGTAGCAGTGACAATGAAAATGATAGTAGCAGTGACAGTGAAGATGAAGATGTAATTGAACTTGATGAACAAATGAGACCAATCTACATCGATGAACAATTTCCTTTTGATACAATAGAAAGATTTATTACGGAAGCACACAAATGGCTAAATTTAGGATTCAATGTTATAATTGGTTCAGCTATTGTGTATAATGACAGTAGGTTCTTCTGTGTAACACCAAATACTAGAGAACGTATGTTGACTGGGCAGGATGATGTTATGAAGTGTTATGAGCTCGAAGTTAGCATTGGTGGCTACTTTGTCGCACAAGTGGTCTAATAACCACATTACCCTTCCCTCACCCCCACCCTATCCCCTCCCAATCCTTATTCCTTCCCCTTCCCCATTTTTAAAACTAATAAAAGGCGGACTATGAACCTCCAGGTTTTTAGTCTGTACTTGCACCGTCAAGATGAGTACTAGACTTGATGGTTTTATAGCCAATGATATTAATATATGGAGTTTGATAACAAACTTGCGTATTAAAATTGAAGAAACAATTATGGCAAACAATGGGATAGGAGTTATTGTTATTGTTTCATTACTAAGACATATTGATTTTTTGTATGATATAAAAGTAACAATCAACAATATTAATGAACTATTTCCCTGGACAATATTTATTCGTGATGAAGTTGAAAAGCAGAAAATTATAGTAGATGTGCTAGCAATGAAATATAACCTAGATAGAGAAGAATAGCTACAAAATCCTCTCCCCACCTTCCTTCACGTTGTGCAAAAAAAAGTGGGGGTAGAAGTATATAAGACTAAGTAAGCGATACATAGTTTGTTATTCGAGGTAAAAGAAGTGGTGAACAAATATGTTGTCTAAAGATACTCCATTTGTTAATTATTTTGAAGTTAAAAATGTTTATATTAATACAAATGAAATGGAAGAAGACAATATAGAGGAAAATTATAACGAAACTGATAATGATTCCACGATGGAAGAAGAAATGGTAGAGTTTGAACAAGAACTTTTTGAAGAAATGATAAACGATAGTGACGAAGATATAGTTAAGGAAGCTATTGATACATTTATATTAGATTCATCGTTGGATTCACCCATATCACCTTTATTGTCTTCTGAATCCGAATCCGAATTGGACTAAGGTAGTTCCCCCACTTTATTATTCAAACAAGTCTTATAAATTGAGAGTTTTGTCATTAGTAAGTCAGCATTTGTTGGAGCTACATGTATGGTTAATAATGTCTCCTAGAGATAATTCTTTTATACAATTAATTGAAATTGTGAGACAACGAAATATTACGTTAGTTCAAGAAGAAGATGAAGTTGAAACAACCGACACAATACAAAATCCTGTAGAAGAAGCGATGGAAGTAACAGAAATTGATCAAGAACCTTCAATGATGGAAATGGTTTAAACACAAAATGAATCTCAAGATGTGGAAGAAACTGTTTCATATTCAGTTTTTTGGGAATTTGCGTCAAATATATTTGTTGTAATTCAAATTGAAGCTATTAATTCTGAAGAAGTGGTGGGGGAAAATTCTCCCCACCACTAGCTTAAAGTTGGTGGGGGAATGTTCATAAATGTGTTGGTTATTTGCGTAGAAGCTTATTCGTCAGGAAACTGTCGACTAAAAATGTTCAATCCTAACGCACCTACAGAACCTTCTTCGAGTAACTGTCTAGTAAAAACGTTTCGTGCTGTACCTTTTGAACCTTCGTACTATAAAATGATAGGTATTCATGAGATTGCAATCAATGATCAAAAACTGTTCAAAATATTCTGTTCTCGACTTGATAGAACCTTACGTTTACCACCAAATACGTTCACCTACAGGCTACCTCTGATAGACAAAGATGATGTAAGCAAAATACCAATGATTCAAGTGAAATTTCTGGAAGATGGAATTCTTGTTAATTTAAGAGAAGTATATCATAATGACTATTCGAAAAGAATAGCTTTCAACTTTCTTAAGGAAAATATAGGACGTGAAATATACCAGTATCCAGAACCATTTTACAGATACCTTTTTGAAAATGGAGCAAGTGTAACGGTGGAAATAAGTATTAAATTAATGTAATTCTCCCCACCACTAGCCTAAAATTGGAGGGGGGAGTGCATAAATGTGTTGGTTTTCTGCGTAGAAGCTTATTCTTCGAGATATCGTTGACCAAAATGTTTCGTCATATTCCTTGTGATCGAACTTCTTTGTTAAGGGAGAATCAAAGATTGAAAAGACTAGAAAAGGAAAAACAAGACCGACAAGATATGAACATGGAGTTCAATCGACTACAATTTCAAATACCTGGAATTGCAATGGGAGCACCAAAATTGAAAACCCTACACTGGGCTGGAAGTTACATCAAGTATTTAAAACTACAAATTGAAGCAAGAGATTTAAAATTGAAGAAAGTGGAAATGGAAAATCGAGAAATGAAGAAACTAATATCACACATGTCTGGTAATACTACAGTTCAAAAAGGTGAAGAAGAAGGAAAAGAAATATTAGGAATCTAAATTATCAACAATCTTCTTAGAGAATGGGGAATAGATCACTTTGTGGTAATGGAATAACATGCCACTTAGTGATCTATTCCCAGTTCTCGCTTGATATACAATGACCTTGACCTATATAAAAGTGGTGGGGGGAAAATCATATAAGAAAGAGGTTTTAGATGTAACTATCAGTATAAGTCTAACACGATGGATAGGTTGTTGGTTCTGTGTTTACAAGAAATTATCAATAATGGGTTTCTTTACCATTATATTATGAGATCAAATGAGTGTAAAATACCTAAAGCAATTCGTGAAATGCTCATTGAATTTAAAAGAGACAATTATGGATTTGCTATCTATCTTGCTTATACTTTTAAAGATGGTACAAAAATGTGTCATGATTGTGGAAAAGCGTCTGTTTTAGATTTTGAACAATTCCAAGATGATGGAGGTAGGTTAGTTCATCTTGTAAAAGGTCAAATAATGAAATTCGAAACATGTAATAACACCTGCGACATTTGTGCACAGTGTTTGTTTGAATTTATTAAGTATCGTGCATTCAAACCATAATACCCCTTCCACATATAAAGGAGAGGGGGAAAAGAGTGGGGGGTTATAACTAGGTGGGGGAACGTGTATAAATGCAGGTTGTTTGAAGAGAGTTTTATTATTGTTGCGGCATTGTAAGAAACATCATGGAATTCGAAGTGCGTCATTTCAAGATTAAATATGAAGAGTGGACCTCTGTTGCAAATTTCATATCATCGAAAGAAGAAGAAAACAAGTTAATGCAAGTTTATTGTTACATAGAAAATGAGGAAAGCCATCACAAGGTGATGAGCTATCTAAACAGACCGAATGTATCGTCGAGGAGTCCTGAATTTGTCAAATACTTGAAAGAGGAAGACGCAGATGTCACATTGGAAGTATGGTATAAAATTTGAAATGTGGAAAACAAGTATAAATAATTATGGTGGGGGGAAGAATTTATAAGTCGGTGGTGGGGGAAATGTGATAAAAGAAGTAAAACTTAAAAAAAGAGTTCACTCTGTACGACAACAGTGAAAGATGACTGATCCTTCTGCAACACCAGTACTTTCAACTACAGATTGCCACCAAAACTTAGAACCGAAGATGTATTGCAATACTCCAACAACAAATTATTATCAAGCTCAACGGCCGCAAGTATCTCATTGTACTTCAACATCAGTGTTAAAAATGTCAAAACCATATCCAGATTGTATGTACGAGCCTATAACACCATCTTCGGCAAGACTAAGGAAAAACCTAAAAATGAGAGAAAGGTGCAAGAAAGAAAAGATAGAATTTGCAAAATTGCAACTAATAGTGCCTTCCATTCAAGTTGGATGTAGCAGACTGAAAACTTTAGAAAAAACTAACGCATATTTGTTACAATTGTTGGAAACTATTGAAGATTTGAAGAAGAAAAATGGACATTCTACCAAGTAATATTCAAACACTCATTCCCCCAGAAAAACCAAAAAAAAGATAAAAATAACAAAAACCCAAAAAAATTAGATGTAGAATAGAGAGCGAGGAATAGATCACTTTGTGGTAATGGACTAACATGCCACTTAGTGCTCTATTCCTCGTTCTCGCGTTAATACCATATGACCTTGACCTATATTAGTAGGGTGGGGGAAATTGAAAGTGGTGGGGGAAAGTGTATAAAAGACGAGTGTACTATAGTCGAATTATTCTGAAAGCGAACTTGTCACGAGTATGGACTTGACTACAAGTAAAGACAATAAGAAACAAAGGCTTCGGGAAATGGCTAAGGCAAGAGAGTCTAGAATAAAGTTTAAGTTTTACAGACTACAGAGATTGATTCCTGGTGTTATGTTAGGTGAAATACGAACAAGAACGGTGGATAAAGCAGCTGATTACATTAATGAGTTACATACAGAACTAATGATAAAACAAGCAAAAATAGAAGAATTGGAACAAATAATAAGACGACACATTGAAATTTCAAACAGTCAACCAATAAACTATGTAACAAAAGATTCAAATTAAACAAAAAAAAAAGGAAATGGATTTGGACTTTGGTTATTGATTGAACACTTCTTAGAGAATGGGGAATAGATCACTTTGTGGTAATGAAATAACATGCCGCTTAGTGATCTATTCCCAGTTCTCGCTTAATCTAAAATGACCTTGACATACTTATCAAAATATCATATAAGCCGAATCACAAAGAGTTATTCCTCATTTACTTGAAATGGCTCCTGTGGACAACACCGATTATCCAAGGAAACCTCTTATTGAAATATTGTATAAAATTCAACTAGACGATTTTAATATGGAAGAAGATGATAATAACAGTGAAACATCAGAAGTAGAAAGTGTAAATGATATGGATGTAGATCTAACAACATCAGAAGTAGGAAGTGTAAATGATGTGGAGAATGAAAATTTGGATATGGATGTAGTAATGTCAGAATCTTCATCATCGTTTGAATATGAAGAAGTACATACTGAAACCCCAACTGGAATAGAGAACACAAATGAACAATCAGTTAGTAGAAGATTAATGTTTCGTCCAAGACGTTTGTTTTCCTCGGATAGTGAAGAAGAAGAAGAGGATGATGATGATGAAATAGTGGTGGGGGAACCGTTATAAAAGCGGGACCGTCAGAGCCCATTTCATTTCTCGGCGAAATTTCGAAGAGTAAACATCGTCAACATGTATCATTGCGATAAATGTTCGGAATCGTTTCACGATGAAATTCTACTAGATATACATAAAGAACTAATTCACAACAACACAGAAGAAGATCAAGAACAACAAGAAGAACAAGAAGAACAAGAAGAACAAGAAGAAATAACAGCAACATCTTCAACTACTTTACCGAATCTACAAGTATTTGCTTTACCCGGTAAAGTAGTAATGCATCATAAGATTCAAAATGAAAACTTGAACTTAGAAGAATTTATTAGAGAAGCAAAACCAATCGTAAGTAAAACTTTAAAAGAAGAATTGAAAAGATTGAACTTTCTTAAATTTGGTTTACTACTAGAAGCTATGTTTATAAATGCACAAGAAGAATTATCACCAAGAGGATTCATAACAAAAAACCGAACCATCATGGAAAGTTCAAACATTGATTCAATAGTCGAGAATTGTATAGAAGAAATATTAACTAAACTTCAGGAACACGAAGGAAGAGGATCCGGATGGAGTCTTACAAGTATTGAAGTATTAGATATAAGAGTTCACAAACACGGATATGGACTAATGGGATCTAGTTACATTCCTTTGCCAAAAATAATTGAAAATACAAAATCTTGTATTAATGTTCAAAATGAAGATAATGAATGTTTTCGCTATGCTATGACGACAAAGTTTGTATCACAAAATCCATGTAGACCCAACCAAGAATACGAAGACGCAAGACACAGGTACAATTTTCAAGGAATAACATATCCCGTTTCTACGAAAGATATATCAAAATTTGAAAAGAAAAATCCCGGCACGTCTATTAATGTTTTTGCATTAGATAGTTCAAACAAAGTGTATCCTTTACGTATTGCAAAAGAAGAGCTACCAGATCATACGGATTTACTACTACTAACGCGAGGAGATGTGTCTCACTATGTGTACATAAAGCAATTCGATCGTCTTGTTAATAAGCAACTTTCAAAAAATCGAAACAAAAAGTTGATTTGTAAGAGATGTTTTAATTTTCAACGAGAAGGAAGACAAGGAAGAGAATGGTTACAAGAACACAAAAGATTATGTAACAATAATTATGAAGCAAAGATTAATTTACCTTCGGAAAACAGAGCATTCGTTACATTTGAAAAGGTTCATCATCAATACCGTATCCCTTTAGTTGTGTATGCGGATTTTGAATCAACACTTGTTCCAGTTGAAGATGAAAATTGTGAAGCAAGAAAAAGTGTAAAGTATCAAATGCACAAACCAAACAGTTTTTGTTTAATGGTCAAATCAACATTATCAGAAGAACATTTAAACAGATATGGATTAACTTCAGAACCTCTAGTATATCGTGGTGAAAATGCGGAAAAAATATTTCTTGATCACCTATATTCAATAGCTGGAAATACACAAAGATTATATACAAATATTGTACCAATGAAACCGATGGACGAAGAAGAAGAAATTCAACATGAAAATGCGACTCACTGTTTCTTGTGCAAAAATGATTTTACTATTGAGAATTATAAAGTTAAAGATCACGACCACCTCACAGGATATTACAGGGGTGCTGCTTGTAATAAATGCAACTTGAGCTATCGTTTACCACTATTTATCCCTGTGGTTCTGCATAATCTTAGTGGGTACGACGCTCATTTTATAATACCTGAATTAGGAAGAGACGACGGTAAAATCGATGTGTTAGCTGAAACTTCAGAGAAGTTCATAAGTTTTTCCAAAGAAGTTGGAAATGTCAAACTAAGATTCTTGGACTCCTACCGATTTTTGCCGTCGAGTTTGTCTAAACTTTCTGAAAACCTAAGGAAACAAGATTTAATCGAAACAAAGAAGATTGTAAATAGCGACAAACTGGATCTGGTACTTCGAAAAGGTGTTTTCCCATATGATTACATAGACAGTTTAGAAAGATTTAATGAAACATCACTACCTCCAAAAGAAGAATTTAAAAGTAAACTGTACGACATGGATATATCTCAAGAGGATTATGATCATGCATGCAAAGTATGGAACGAATTAGGATTTAGAACATTGGGGGAATATTCAGATTTCTACGTTAAATTAGATGTGACTTTATTATGTGATGTGATGGAAGAATTTAGAAATACATGTTTTGCGTCATATGGGTTAGACCCTCTTCATTCGTACACTTCGCCTGGACTAGCGTGGCAAGCCATGTTAAAAGAAACAAATTGTAAAATACAACTTCTTACAGATATAGATATGGTGTTGATGTTAGAATCAGGAGTTCGAGGAGGATTGACGCAAAGTGTAACACGTCATGTCAAGGCGAACAATAAATATTTGCCCGATTATGATGCATCAAAACCAACAACATTCCTGGGTTATTTTGATGCAAATAACTTGTACGGATGGGCAATGTCGAATCCCCTTCCATATGATAATTTCAAATGGATAGACCCAGAATCAATTGGAAACATAATGGATATACCGAAATATGGAGAAACTGGTTACATATTCGACGTCGATTTTGAATATCCCGAACATCTTCACGACGAACATTATGATTTACCACTTCTTCCGAAGACTGAAATTTCTCCAACTGGAAGATGGCCAAAATTATTGATGACTTTAACTAACAAGTCTCGGTATGTTGGACACTACTGGATGATACAACAGGCCTTAGACTTGGGATTGAGAATTACAAAAATTAATCGAGTACTACAATTCTCTCAATCTTGTTGGTTAAAACCGTACATTGACAACAACACAAGAAGAAGAGCCGCCGCTACATCAAGTTTTCAAAAAGATTTCTTCAAACTAATGAACAACGCAATATTTGGCAAGACTTTGGAAAACAAAAGGAAACATAAGGACATCAAATTGGTAACTGATCCAGTAAAACTACAGAAATTAGTGCAACAACCAAACTTTGGTTCATCTGTAATTATTAATGAAAATCTAGTTGTTATTTCCATGAACAAGAAGTCAGTTCTAATGGATCGTCCTTTGTATCTAGGAATGTCAATCTTGGATATTTCCAAAACACACATGTACGAGTTTCATTATAAGAAGATGGTTAACTATTATGGAAGAGAGAACATTGGTATTGCATATATGGATACGGATGCTCTAATTTACTGGATTAAAACAAATGACATGTACGAAGATCTACGCACTTTTATGTATAAAGATGATTTCGACTTTTCCGATTATCCCAAGGACCATCCAAATTACGACTACGACAGAAACAAGAAAGTATTGGGAAAATTTAAAGATGAAACAAATGGTGTGCCGATGATGGAAATTGTAGCATTAATGTCCAAACTATATTCATTTCAACTGTACATAAGCGAAAGGAACGAATATCAAGTCACGAAGAAAGCCAAAGGAATAAAAACCTCTTTCCTGAAGAAGAACGTACAGTTTGAACATTATAAAAGATGTTTGTTTGAAAATGTTGAAACAACTGCAACATTTAACACCATAAGAAGCTTCAACCATCGTCTTTTCAGTGTGAAGCAAACCAAATCGGCATTGAGCTATAAGGATGACAAGAGATACATCCTTGAAGACAACATAAAAACTCTGCCATTTGGACATTACTCTCTAAACCCTATCGACCAGTAAACCTATTCTTCGTCCTCTACCTTCTTCCTTTTTTCCTTTCCGTAAAGAAGAGGGGACATGGCAAGCCCAATGCCATGTTCCCTCTTTTTTACACTAATATGAAATGGCCTTGACCTATATTCAAACTATATAAAAGAGAAAGAACTGTTGTACGGATCAGTATTTTTACAAGCGATGTGCAAGCAACACCTGAAGATGGAAAGTGTGAAGGACAAGATTGTAAATGAACTACATAAACCAGCAAGAAGAAGATTTCCAAGAAGAAGTACAATTATTAAGGGAATGAATGATCTGTATCAAGCTGATCTCATTGAAATGATACCGCACAGTAAATTAAACAAAGGTTTCAAATATATTTTAACAATTATAGACTGTTTTACTAAAATAGCTGACGCTTTACCATTGAAGGATAAGACTGGTAAAAGTGTTACAAAAGCTATGGAAACAACGATACAAAGAAATAAATTCAAAATCAAACATCTACAGACCGATGATGGAAAAGAATATTTTAATAAAGACTTTGGAGCTTTAATGAAGAAATATCAAATAAATCATTATTCTACAAATTCTGAAGTTAAAGCTTCAATAATTGAAAGATTCAATAGAACATTAAAAGGAGCGATGTACAAACAATTTTCAAAACGAGGATCATACGTGTGGTATGACATATTACCACAACTTATAAAAGAGTATAACAACAAATATCATCGTACCATCGGAATGAAACCTATCCAGGTAAACAGCGCTAATGCTAAGGTTGTATTACAACGCATCAGAAATAATACAACACCTAAATTGGAAAAGTTACAACCAAAAAAGTTTAAAGTCAACGATAAAGTTCGTATAAGCAAATACAAAGGTGTATTTAGTAAAAGATATCTACCAAATTGGACTAATGAAGTATTTACAGTTTATAAAGTGCAACCAACTATACCTGAAACCTACTTATTAAAGGATAACAAGGGTGAATTACTTCAAGGTGGATTCTACGGACATGAATTGTTGAAATCAACAGTCGGTGATGTATATCTTGTTGAGAAGGTTTTACAAAGGAAAAAGGATATGGTTAAAGTCCGGTGGTTAGGATTCGATAAAAGTGAAGACTCTTGGATTCCTTCAAAAGACCTGGTATAGTAACCTAATAGCTCATTGTGTGTTTAACCTTGACACAAGATGGAGATTGTACAACAAAAAGATCGATTTAATATCAATAATATTGATGAATTGACGGTTGACAATGATAAGTTAAATCATGGTAAACATGGTGAATTACTACCAAATACAATAAGATGTTTAATAACTGGTCCTTCAAATTGTTGAAAAACAAATGTTGTTTTTAACCTTATAACTAATCCTAAAGGATTGCGCTTTAACAATATATGCATTTTTTCAAAATCATTGCAACAACCAAAATATCAATTATTGGATAAAGTACTTGCAAGTGTACCTGAAGTGCATTTCTACAAGTTTAATGCCAGTGAAACAATTATGCAACCAAATGAAGCAAAACCATTTTCTATTTTTATTTTTGACGATGTGTCTTGTGAAAATCACGACACTATAAGGAATTACTTCGCTATGGGAAGACATCATAATATCGATAGCATTTATATTGGTCAAACATACAGTAAGATTCCAAAACAACTCATAAGAGACAATGCAAATATGTTGATCATCTTCAAGCAAGATGAAACAAATTTAAAGCATATATACAATGATCATGTAAATGCGGATATGCCATTTGAGAAATTTAAAGAAATGTGTGGCAAAGCATGGAATGAGAAATATGGCTTTCTCGTTATTATGAAGGAAGAAGATATTAAAAATGGTAGATATCGTATAGGGTTGGATAAATTTGTATTTATGCGTTGAACTACCGATGCTACATCTAGTTACACGTTGAACTTCACAGTGTAAACATGGTGAATCAAGAAAAACTATTAAAAGAAATAAAATCACTCAGTGATTCTATTAGGATGAAGAATCGTGCATTGAGGATGGGTTTAAGTGAAAGAGAAGAATTTCTAGAGACTACATTTAAACCTATTACGGAACCTTTAAAACAGATATCAGAAACTATTGGTAAACCTCGTTATGAAGGAGATGTTTTACTACCAGTTTCTAAACAAGAAGTACAAGCATTAAAAAAAGAAGAAGATGATGATTCATATACAAGTGCTAGTGAGCAAGAAGAAACAAAAGAAGAAGAAGAACCAATTGTTGAAAAGGAAGAAGAACAGCCAATACCTGAAGCTGAACAATCTATTCCAAATTTAACTCAATTGAGTAGCGATATATTACAACATGGACCTCTTGGAAGAAAATATATAATGAAAATGCTACATGACATGAAATCAAACCCGAATTTGAGTAAATCACACGTATACGGAGCAAGAATTGATGGGAATGAATTAAAGATCGGCGATTCAAAGCTTGGAATAACACAAGACGATTACATCATTATTGGTGAGCATAAATATAAAGGAACAAAAGGACTTTATGAATTAATTTTTAAAAACATACCACTAAGATATTCATCCAAAGATTTAAGTGTTTTTAAGGAAATTCTACAAAATACTAACGCTCATAAAAGAAACTACTTAAAGGATGCAATGATTAATCGTTCACGTGCAACAAAATATAACATTGTTATAAAAAAGTTGTTTCCTCCACGAAAATTGCCAACATTACGTACTGCACCAGCGGTGAGACAACCACTGAAAAGAAAATCTTTATCACTTATGGATTTATCACTTCTTGAACAACATGGTAAAAAGAGTAAAGGAGATACTTCAACATCTGGCAAAGGATTGATGAAAAATCTATACAATACGAATGTGATTTACTACAACGACATCAATAAATTGGTTGATAGAATGAGACTATTGCATGAAGCCATGGAAGCCGGTCATACAGGTTTAAATAATGAATGGGTAGCTCTGATTGACGAACTCAGGAATCGCGGCATAATCGTATAATTGTCCGCGGATATATAAGAGTTGCAGGCGTATAATGTGTCAGTTCTAACATGAGCGTCGACAAGTTCGGACGATACTCCGCGTTAGGAGTGCAAGTTGGAGAAAACAGAAAAAGAAGTGGATTACCGCAAACACCCGAAGGTGACTATAACATAAATAATAAACGTTTAAAGTTTGTTAAGGATCCAGAAGAAGATGGAGATGCAACAAATTTAAAAACAGTAAAGGAGGAAACATCTACAAGTTTAAAACTCGACAACAACCAACTGTATGATGCAAAATCTCACAGGGTTATTAATGTTGCAAAACCAGTCAACAATGGAGATGTTGTTAATAAAGGTTATTTTCTATCTGCGATGGAATACGCTTTACTGTTGGAAAAGACTAAAAGTGGAAAAAAGTACAATGCTTTAAATTATAAAATAACTAATGTTGCAGATCCAACCGAGGATACAGATACAATCAATAAGCGTTATTTGCATTCTGTAATACCAGAAAAGAAAAAAGATGGATTTTCCTTCTATAAATATACTATAAACGATATTGGATATCCTAAAGAAGAAAGTGATGGTGTTAATATTAAATACATTAAAGATAATTGTATTTTATATAATGGTGCTGTTATTGATTGTCATGGAAAAGTGTTGTCCAATCTGAAAGATGGTTCAACTCCATCGGATGCTGCTACTGTGAGACAAATGAATGAAAGCTTGAAGAAAGGAACATCCGCTTTTGTTAAACAAAATCAGGTGGTGTCAAAGAAAGGTGATGAGTTTGTGCAAGGAAGTGAAAAGTTTACCTTACTACAACTACAAAATAACAAGTGGGATGGAAAAAATAAAAGATTGTCAAATATAAGTTTAGGCACGGAAGAACATGATGCTGTTATTTTAACACAAGTGCCACAACTATCAGCTACTGGTGTTAACTTTATATGTGGAGGTAGACGATTAACCCATGTAAAATCTGGTAAAGATGATAATGATTGTGTTGTTGTGAAACAAACTATAGTTTTAGATAAAATAAATAACTTATATGATGGAAAAAATAGAAGAATATCTAACATATCAGCAGGAATAGCTCCGAATGATGTTGCTACTATTAATCAAGTTATAGCAACCTCTAATAACGATCCATCTGTGTATACATGTAATGGTAAACGTATCACAAATCTTGATAATCCTACACGTAACAAAGATGCTACTAATGTAGAGTATGTAATGAATCTTGTAGGTAATGTAGTTATTGATATGCATAATCATTTGATTAATGCATCGATGAAACACAATAAAATCGAAGATTCTCAGAGAAACCAATGGATTAAAGATGAAATCATTGATAGATACTAGTAAAACTTATGAATATTTAAGTATGGAATACACAAAAAAAGGATTCATTATCATAAAGTATTTCATAGAGTGAAGACGTTGGTTACATAAAACAGCATAATGAAGACCGTATCGCTCAGTCGTCGTCAAGACAGCGGCAAGAGAGGACGTGGTTTAACATCAGCTGCATTATCCCTGCTCAGACGGATTCCAATTGGTGCTGTTGTGAATCGAGCGATAGACGCTTTACCATACGAATTACATCTGCCCGGAGGTTATCAATATTGTGGACCTGGAACTAAGTTGTCAAAACGTTTAGCAAGAGGAGATCCTGGAATTAATAAATTAGATCAAGCTTGCAAAGAACACGATATAGCATATTCAAAGTATAAAGATTCAACAAATAGATCAATAGCGGATAAAATTCTAGCGGAAAGAGCTTGGCAAAGAGTAAAATCAAGTGACGCAAGTATTGCAGAAAAAGTAGCGGCTTGGGCAGTAACTACAGCCATGAAGACGAAAGCTAAATTTGGTGCTGGAAGACGACGTCGCAGAGGAAGACCTGCAAAGAGAAGAGCTCCCAAAAGAGGTGGAAACATTAAGAAGAGACGTCGTAGAACTCGTAAAGCAACAGTAAAGAAAGCTTCTATTTGGTCAATGGTAAAAAACGGAGCAGGTTTATACCTAAGACCGTACCGTGTGTACTAAATAAGAAGAATCAATTGATAATTCCAAATAAAGCCTTAACAAATCATCAGTTAAATGATTATGTAAAATGTTTGAAAATACCATTTTTTCGAGGAGGTTTTATGAAAGATGCATTACCAACTAAAATATGGGAAAATGAAACTGGAATAGTAAATTTGGATTCCACCTATGGTCCAGGCACTCATTGGGTATGCTATAAAAAGCTCGGACAAACCGTTTACTACTTTGACAGTTTTGGCAATCTACCACCGCCGAAAGAACTGCAACATTATTTTCGAAACTCCAAAAACATTTTTTACAATTACAAAAGAGAACAACCTAACAATACTGAAATATGTGGGCATTTATGTTTGGAGTTTCTAGCGAAGAGTGTCAGTCAGCTTTAAGATGTCATCGTATACAGTGTCACTGAGTGGAAATTCATCCACATTGAAAAGTACGCTGTTCCCAGCATTGCGTCTATCCAAGGAAAGATTATGGGAAGCGGCATTACTTGATTTAACTACCTACAACTCAATTCCCAATGTTACGGAAGGAAAGAACAATTTACTACATTATTATGAAACTAAGGATGCTTCAGGAAAATACTCAGAATTGAAAATAATTACATTTCCTACTGGAGCTTATGAAATCGATGATATAAACCAATTACTACAAAAACAACTCGGAGAAGAAAATATCACCGTTAAAGGAAACAATAATACTTTAAAAGCAGAAATAACTTCAAAATATTATATCGATGTCAGTTTCAAAAACTCCATTGGCAGTTTACTTGGATTTACAGATACAAAAAAGAATATATTAACTCCTGGAACTACTCATTCAGGTGATACAACTGTCACAATATTGAAAGTCAATAGCATCGATGTAACGTGTAATATTATACACGGATCGTATAGAGAAGGAGTGAATCAGCATATTTTACATACATTTTATCCAACAGTGGCTCCTGGTTTTAAAATTGTTGAGAAGCCACAAAACTTGATATACCTACCGTTAAACACCAGTTTCATTTCAGACATCGTACTGAACATATTGGATCAAGACGGTGTTAGTGTTGACTTTAGAGGAGAAACGATAACTATACGGATACACATCAGAGCGGCAACATAAAGGTCAACATGGGATTATCATTTAAACCGCAACGGAAGAGTCGGGAGCTCAGTAGCTCCTCGACATTGGAAGAGTTAACATCGGACAACATTCGTTTTCTACAGAAGATTGGATTGAAACTTAACAACGATGGATATCCTGGATATATCTCAAGGACCGACATTCGACGAAACACTATGGGAGAAGGAATATCACACGCACAACCCTTACACTTCGTCAAAATTAAACAATAACGATGAAATAAGGATTCCCATTCAACAACAAGATATTTACACATTACCGTGTGAAAGTTATTTGTACATTGAAGGACGGGTATTAAAATTGGATGGAAAAACTGCTTCAACAGTTCCTTTTATAAATAACCCGATGGCATATCTTTTTGATGAAATAAGATATGAGATATCAGGGGTGACAGTTGATTCGACAAAAAAGGTTGGTATAACAACGACATTGAAAGGATTAACATCATTAACACCGCATGAGAAGAATTCAATAGTCACCGCCGGATGGGTTGCCCCTGATAAAGACACTATAACACCGGATTCCAACGGTCACTTTGATTTTCATGTACCCTTACGATTGCTTTTGGGATTCGCTGAAGATTACAAACGAATAATAATAAATGTCAAACAAGAATTGGTATTACTCAGATCTTCAACTAACAAGGACTTGATACTTGCAGACCCTGCAACTACGGAAGATAAACTGGAATGGCAACTACAATTGGATAAAGTTGTTTGGAGAGTACCTCATGTAAGATTGGCCGATGAACATAGAATCGTATTATTGAGAAAGTTAAAGTCTGACCGTGATATTGTGATGCCATTCCGAAGTTGGGAATTCCATGAATATCCTACACTACCTCAGACAGAACGACAAACATGGACCGTCAAGACATCAACTTATTTGGAACGGGCAAGGTACATAATACTCGGTTTTCAAACTAAGCGAAAAGATGTTATCACTGCAAATGCCGGTCAATTTGATCACTGTAAAATAAAGAATTGTAAAGTTTTCTTAAACTCTCAATTCTTTCCGTATGACAATTTGAATGTCATGTTCAGCAAAAAACGTTTTTCCATTTTATACGATATGTATGCAAGATTTCAATCGTCATATTATGGAAAGACTAATACACCACTATTATCGCCTGACCAGTATTATTCCAAGGCTCCGATAATTGTAATCGATTGTTCAAAACAAAATGAATCGGTAAAATCATCAAGTGTGGATATAAAAATTGAAATGGAATTTGAAGAACCAGTAGCAGATGGAACTTCAGCATACTGTCTAATTCTACATGATAAAATAGTTACTTACACACCGCTGACCGGAATTGTGAAGAATGTACTTTAAAAAGAATTAGTACAACGACTGCAGATTTTTGAGGTTAGAATTATCTGCTTCAATTTTTGAGGTTAGAATTTCGTTTGTGAAAAACAAGTTGAAAACAAACATTTATGTGATTGTATAAATTTCAAGGATTTCACGAAAAACATAAAAGAGAGAAAATCATGAGTGGAAAGTTCATTTTATATTCGACCGTCGTATGGGAAACATCGTTCGCAAGATGAGTTCTACTAACGGAGAAGAAAATACACCTCTAATGGATGAGAATAGTTCAGATATAGAAAAACAAGTTGAACGAGAAATGGACGAGTTCCTCAAGTTTAACAAACATAAGAAGAGAGAAGAAGAAAAAGAAGAAGGAGAAGCTGAAAAAGAAGTAAAAAGAAAAAAGGTTGAAGTTAACATTACAACTAATATTTTAACAGAAGTATTTCTTCGGATTTTCTACCCCATTTCATCATGCATGACGAAAAGTATTTCAGTTGGAATTTTAAAATCATTGGATTATTCACCGATTGTTATTTTAAATCATGGAAATAAAATGGTTACATTCACTGAAACTTCTTGGGAATCATTTATGAAACATTTACATCTTTTGGAATGTTATTTGAGTAACAACACATTTGGAAGAAGAACAAGATTAAGTTTATTGGAATCAAATATTGAAGTTGATATAGTGAAACATCGTGGGGGACAAATGGTTCGCTTCAGAGATTTAACTAGACATGATGTAAAATTACATTTGACTAAAGAAGAATTTTACACTTTAAGTTGTACTACCGGTCCCGTCACCAGATATTTGAAACAACTAATATTTTCAAGTGCAATAATCAAAGACTATCTAATCGATACATTGGACAGACAACCTTTCGTTCCAATTTTATACGGTCCCGTGGATACTTCAATTTTTAACAACAATGGTTGTACAAACATTTTCACAACTTAAGATGGGATGAAGGTTTTATTAATTATAACATGATGCCGCACATTATGAATCATTACTGCAAGGAGTTCAAAACTATCTACACAAGAGGATTGGAAAAAGCTAATTGGATACAATCATTTACAAGCAACGAAGTGATAAATGCAATAATAGATAGAGATTTCCAATGCTATTTCAATGAACTTTGTATTTCATCAAAGAGTTTTAAACATCGAAGGTCACAGTGCGCTTTGAAGAATGCCTACCGCTTGAATAATTTCCTTCAACAGAATGGTGGGGGTAATGTCGGTAATAAAAGTGAGAGCGCTACCATGACGCAGCATGAGTATTACTCGAACCTCCGAAGAGACAACATCTCCGACGGACATTATTATTAACAAGAAGATTAACAATAACATCAAGATGGCATCGCAGAACTTTCTTCAAAATTTGGTTGATCAATTCAACGCTCATTCAAAATCAACAATCTTACCGACGAAGAGATGTTCTGAACTAAAAGAAGAAAAACATTACATCATACATACAATTAAGGAGATGGACACTTCAGTTGGTGATGCTATTAATTGCACATTGAGCGAGGCGCCGTATACAGTTGGTGACGAACCGAAGTTTCAAATCTTCCTACCGAAACGGTTTGTACAACTTCTACAAAATGAAGATCTTCGAGTTATTCAACCTGGCGCACTCTATTTAGTTTCACACGGACCGAGTGGAAACAACTCAACTGAACTAACTATTCATGTAACACCTACTACTAACTAGTTTGTACATAACTTTGTAAATATATATGTTTGTAATGGTTTCTCAATAAAGATGATATAAAACAAAAAAAAATAAAAGAAGCAACATATTGTTATGTCTTTGTACATAGCAATATGTTGCTTTTTTTTAAAAATTCCACGGGATGACCTTGACCCAATTTTGTGTGATAATAAAAGTGAAAATCAACTTGTGAAATTCATCAGTCTACGACTACCTTTCGTACCGTACACATCTCGCTCTCTATAACTAAATACAAAACTTCAACATGTCCCTAAAGGTCAAGTGTGCATCTTACGATACCAACACCATTACGAGTTTTGAACAACTTGAAGATTTAACCAACGAAATGCGAGTTTTACTTACCGGTGGTTATCACTTAACTGTTGATGTTAGTGCTACTAATGTAAGGATGTTTACTAAAACAAAATACTGTGATGATGAAGTATTTCTTTCAACACAACCTACAACATCTTCATCACCGACTGGTCAACATAACATCAAGTTCCACAAGTATTACCAATGTTAAATAACTTTTAACAAATAAAACTAAGGAATCACGTGATCAATGTCAAGTTGATAAAAAGGGAATGATACTTGTATAACTAATCATTCGCTTCCCGACTCTCGCTGCGTCAACACCTAATTTTAAAGATGTTATACAGAATGATGATCGAACTTGATGGAAAAATCTATGGAAAAGATTACAACACCGTTGAACAAATGACTGAAGATTTAAATATATTAACTAAAGAAGGATATCAAGCTAAATTAATTTTAAAATTTCCTGAAGTACATCCACTATCGACTGAAGAACTTATCGCTATGGCTAAAGCGGAGAGAGAGAAAAAGGCTGAAGAAAACAAACAGAAACAGACAAAGTCTGAAGAAGATAAACAGAAATAAACTTCTTAAGTATAAACATTCCTTACATTAGTAAGGTATAATTTTTTAAAACTTCGTTTGGATGACCTTGAAATTACCCCCACCACTTTTTGTAGTACATAAAACTGACTATTCAACACTATACACTCTTATTCTTTCACTGGACTCAGCAGCGTCAACATGGAAGAACAAAAGTACAAGTACGAACCTCGTTACTGTTGTGAACAACAGTGTACAGATTTAGGACCAATGATGGTGGACGGGTTAGCTTGCACTAAATGTGAATTTTTTGGATCTTGTTACTGCAAGTGCAAAACAAAACAACTACCGCCACCGGAATTGCGAACTTTCAAATTTTACAAATCAAGATATTTTCATACATGCTGTCCTCAAAGATGTTTCAAATTTCATCCTCTCGATCTAGCTCATTGTCAACGCACCAAGTCTCATCAAGATGATTTTTGTACACATATGATAAAAAGATGTAAATACAGATCAGATTGGTATTCCGATCCTGTAGAACCATCGAATGTGTAATTTCAGTTTTACACTCTTTTTTAAAACTTCAATTGGATGACCTTGAGATTTCCCCCCACCATTGGTTTTTTTTACTTCCCCCCACCATAAGTCTTTTAGATTTCCCCCACCATTAGTTTAAGTTTTGTATCTTATTGAATCCACCTTTGAATTATTTCACTTCCAACACTCTAACTAACAACATGGGATCGCCTTTCGTCAAGTTTCAACATATAATAACTGACAGAGAAGAATTGGAGGAAATATTTCAAAATTTGCTTTCTGTCATGGATAGATATCCTATGAGATGGATCAGACTTGATGTTCACTATTTACGTCCTCGTGATTCTTCATCATCGAGTGAAGACGAAACAACGACTACTACTTCAGCTAGGATATTTCAATTTTCTTCATCATCGAGTGAAGACGAAACAACGCCTACTACTTCAGCTAAGATATTTGAATTGAAAGACGAAGAAGAGGAACTTAGCTATTTACTTGGTCACAAGCTCATGCTCACCGACAAATAAGCGCCGATCTTCATTCAATCACCGACTCTCGCACGATGAACAACTCTCCGTTGGCACGAATGAATTCTAGTTTCGAAGTAAATTCCAAAGAAGATTTGCAAGAAATATTTAATACTTTACACGAAATTGTTAGTAAATTCAACACTGTTAAAATGAATCTGGAAATAACTTACGCCTGTCCTATTTGTGATAGGGTTGAAAGTTCTGATGAAGATAGTTTGCTGAATCTTACTCCACTTACACCTCTACAATCAGACACGACAACAACAAGTACGGAAGCAAATGGTGAGCAACCTCCTTCCCCCACCACTTCATTGTGATTCAACTTCCCCCACCACCTCTTTGTAATTCAACTTCCCCCCACCACTTCTTCGTTTAACTAACGTTCCTCGCTTTCATTTCTCATTCCGTCTCCAACATTTGAACTATCAACATCACTTGTTTCAAAATTTCAAACACCAAAAAACAACACTAAAGATGGATATGATGGATGAAGTTTCCTTCGTCACAAGGATGGAAGAGGAAAAGATGAAAGAAGAAAAATTGAAATTGGAAATTAAACGTTTGCAATTGGAACGGGAAAACCAACTCGAAATATTACGTTTCTTCAAACTTGTCAAGTATGTCATCTGGGGACTCTGCCTGTACCTTATCCTCGTCGTCGGCGTTTGCTTTTACAACTCCGTATTTCATCACAAAAATTCAACTTGTATTGCACATTGATTGTATTTGTTTTTGCACATTGATTGTATTTGTTTTTACGAATAAAGTTCAAAACTTAAATCTACCTATCCCGCTATCACCGGATAGTTCAACTCTCAGAACTATTTCCTGTGGTAGCGGGATAGGCTTTTTTAAAACTTACTCGGGATGACCTTGACATACTTTCCGTAACCCAATTATCAAGTTGAATTTCAGTTTTGAACTAACTTTTAATTTATGCGGAGTTTTAGTTGAACCCGGTTAATTTATGCGCACATTTTGTTCAACCCCAAATTGTTGAATTTCAGTCTTGAACTAACTTTTAATTTATGCGCAAATCTACTTCAAACGCTCACCCCACCTCCTCACCCCTCATTTAATATACGACCGGAAGCTATGTGCCCCGGCACGTGGCTTCCGGGGCAGCTGACCTGAGCCAGAAGTAACCAAATCTAACTACTACTTGGTTTTTTAGTAATCCGGATATTAGCTTTCTCACAAACTGCTTAGTATAAAAATGTTAATGTAAGATTTACCAACAGATGTTACAGCAGGCATCAGATAAAATGTAATTCAAATAATGCTAGACCTAGATTTGACTTTTATATGCAATTTATACTGTTTTTGTACAGCTGGCCACACAACTTGATAAAGTGGTCAGTCGAATTTCTCAGTTTTGTTCATTTTTGTAATGTATTATTAACTGTGGGAAATAAACTCATTTATTCAATATTGCAATGAAAAAACTTCACGACCATATTAATCCTTAATTAAATAAAATACTTAAATAAATTGTTTAGTTTCAAAAAATCAACATTAAAATATGAAAACTGTGATTTTCTAGTGGCTAAATTTAGGTATAAGAGTCTTTTCAGCAAGTCTGCCAACCTGTCAACAGCGTTGCCAACCTGTGGGCTCTAAATATTTCGTCCTCCTGTGCTTTTACGAATAAAAATACTACTTTATGAAAAATAGCATTGGGCTCTACCCATTTTAAAATGAACATAAGTAAATATAAAATGGTAGTAGTTTGCATTACAAGAAGTGAAAGGGGCAATTTACAGTGTGCATTAGAACCAAGGAATTAACTGTAATAATGCTTAAAAAAAATACTTTCGTGCCAAGTAATATACAAAGTTCTTCATCATACTGCAAAACACATTGTCATTGGTATTAAACTATTTAAACACTGATTGAAATGTGACTAAATGTTTACCTTTAGTTTTATTTTATCTTGCTTTATTGTATTCAAATATGTTCCTAAATTTCATTTATGTCGAACTCTTGTTTTCCTACGGTCGTATACTATATGTATCTTGTTTACAGTGTCAGCGTTCCATTTTTATTTGTACTAATTTGTTTTGTGTACTCCTACAAATGTAACTTTTTGTGGGGTATGGTTAAAGCCCTGGGCTTGATACAGTCTAACGTTAACCTGTTGGTTGATAGCATTATTAAAATGCCCAAAGATAAATGGATACTGGGTGTAGTAACGAACATTCAAAAAGCTAACTTTTCTTGTGATGGAACTGTGGAAACGTTTGGATTATAAGGAGAGGGCTATAACCACCCAGACTAACCTATACATAAAGTTTAAAAAAATGTTATTTAACGGTAGAAACAAACATATGATTTTCCATGCAGTATTTAACGTGGCAAAAAGGAAAACTGTTGGTTCGCTTAGTACGATGAACAAAAAAATTATACAATGTATCAATTTATTATTATTTAAAATGTTATTTATCAATTCCAATGTTAAAATGTATTTAATATTATTTACTGTGGTTATATATACAATTCATTTTCTGAACAAATGGTTGGAGAATTTTTTCTACATATTATGCAGTATGTCAATACCTGGATTGGACACACTATGAAAAGTCTATTCAATGTACGGTTTCACTCGAATATCAGTGACAGTTTCATTTACATAACGTTAAGCCGGATTGTGTGGGTTCACTAATGGGTTTAATTAAGTTCATTTTACGGATTGTTGTAGAAGAATATAATAGACTGTGTAATTGATTTTGAAATGAGTAAATTTAATAAATGTAAGTACATTATTTGAATAAAATAATTGAAAGGTAATTTTTTACTAACTTTTGAGGCAAATAATGCACAGAATATCATTTCTTACAACTCTTTGTAGTTGTAAATTATAATTATAGATTTATAATGTATTATATATTGTATATTGTATGTAATGGGGGTATGTATTGGCATTGCCGTTGAGAGAAATAAATAAATGTAATGAATAATACATTTTATTTATTTGTTAACAATGTGCATAGGAATATTTTATTTAGGGAAAAAATTATCAATATATTTTGGCAAGCGTTTTTCACATAATTGTAAAAGTTAAAGACTATTATAATATTTATAATATTGATTTATTTATAATAATCCGAAATATAAAATGTGACCTAATGTACTAATGTTTAATATTTTTATATAAACGGATAGGTAATTAAAAAAAAATAAAATCAGAGTGTCGGTATATTTTAGTAAATTATTTGATAAAATAATATAGTTGGAAATTTATAAAGACCAGTGAAGGCAGGTATAGAGGCTCCACCTCTACATCAATCCATCACTAGGGACAGGTGCAAGGCGGGCTTGATAGACTTTTGTTGGCTTCTGTTAATTAATTACCCATAAAGACTTTCAAATTAACATTTCCGTTATAACAAATAAAATTGAACAAGAACAACTATAACAACACAGTTGTTTTTTTTATTATTTTATTATTTTTTATATTTTTTATATATACAGGGTGAACAACTTAACTGTGCCATTATTGTCATATCCTAAACTATGAGATTTAGAAAAAACTTTAAACGGGGAACATCGCCTTTTTTTAAGATGACAAAAAATATGAATTCCATTTTCTTCTAAATGGCCGCCATTTTCCAATATGGCGGCCAACTTTAAAATTTCTTACGAAACACCCTATCTTTTATGATGTTTTTGAAATGTACATGTAATTTTGGGACAATTTTATTCTTTGACATTTTTCTCTAAACCTAACGGTTATTGAGCTACAGGTAATTAAAGTTCATTTTTGTTCCGTAAGAATAACACGGGACAAACTTTATCTGTCCATATCTCCGAAAACATTCGGTAAAATAAAAAATACTCAAGAATAAAAATGCCTTAAAATTATGTTTGAAGAACATTTCACACATAAAAATTATCATTTGCGCATAAATTAATTTATTTCCAATATGGCGGTCAAAAAATAAAATTTGTTGCAAATTGGTGTCATTATTTAAAAAAAAAAAAAATGGCATTAAAACATCAGTTTAAGACATTTTTATTCCTGAGTATTTTTATTTTACCGAATGGTCTCGGAGATATGAGCAGATAAAGTTCGACCCATGTTATTCTAATGGAACAAAAATGAACTTTAATTGCCTATAGCTCAATAACCGTTAGGTTTAGAGAAAAATGTCAAAGTATAAAATTGTCTCAAAATTACATGTACATTCCACAAACATCATAAAAAATAGGGTGTTAAATGAGAAATTTTAAAGTTGGGTGCCATTTTGGAAAATGGCGGCCATTTAGAAGAAAATGGAATTCATATTTTTTGTCATCTTAAAAAAAGGCGATGTTCCCCGTTTAAAGTTTTCTCTAAATCTCATAGTTTAGGATATGACAATAATGGCACTGTTAAGTTGTTCACCCTGTATAATATATTGTTTACCACACTCCATATGATTTCAATGTCGTTATCCCATTGATATATCTCTCTTTAATCAAATGTTCAGGTACCTTACTAATTTTTTGTTATAATGTACAATATTAAGATTTTAAGCAATAATATTGTTACTATATAAATAATCATGACATTGCATGGCAGCTGATACTTTCTACGAATCTCTAAAAATGCTTCCTCTGACTAGATACAAAAGACAAAAAGAAAAAAAAAACTAAATTGACTGTGGAAATTAAATTGGTAGATAATAGATGTATAAGCATTATAAAATAAATAAATAAAATTATATGTTTTTGGCATTTCAATTTTTATTAAAACATCATGCCTTTTTTCAAGAAATAATCAAATAAGATTGTAAAACTGATTATTCTTTTAAATTTTTACCACGAAAATTTGCAAAAAAAAATCCATTTTTGATGTTTATTTGCTTAGAAAATTGATAAGCCTTGAGTCAGAATAAAAAGATGATGTGGTATGAAAGGGAGTTGAATGTTGGGTTGTCAGATATGGGTCCGCCTTCCTTTCCCTGCCTGATGACGAATCTGCTTACCCATTATTGATATTCTTGTCTAGACTTTATATTTAATCATAAAATCAGTATCCGATTATGTGTTGTGTATTAAAGTTTCCTTTAGTTTTTTATTATATTTTATTGTGGATTGTTGCTATTCAAAGATAGTGGCGCTCTTTTAAATCGTGATTTTTATTTTAAATATTTTACCAAGCAAATAAATAAACAAAATATTTAGCATAAAATCTACATACAAAAATATTTTCACACCATTTCAGTGTAGTAATAAATGCTATCCATGATGTTTATAACTGTAGTAAAATGTATACTAATAATAGTTAGTTCCTCATTCGCAAATTATTTCGTCTACATTCATTACCTACAGAATTCCACATATTCCAATTATCCTAAATATAAAAATAAGTACCGTAATAAATAACAATCAAGCATTTATCTTTTAAATTTTTTTTTTAAACACCCAAGTTTATTTGTTATTCATATATGTGATCCCAAGAAATCTGAATCATGCAATGACAAGTTTAATTTAGTGTACCATTTGGGGTAGACCAGCTTATGTTACTAATCCTCAGGGACCGACTTGTTTCTTACTAAGAATTTGTATGGCAAACTGGTCCCAAGGGGGTACAGCACGACGTGAATCATCCCCACTACTGTAATCACATGCAGCCTAACTTTGGTTAGGGGCTTCTAATATGTACAAACATTAAATGCCCATGTTTGTTCATCACTTTATAGGATGACATGTAAAATTTCTCTTTTTGTATAGCAGTATATATCCTACTTAGATTAAAATGTCACATATTTATTTCATAACTCCATTAAAAAAAAACTTAATAAATGTATACATTTCATTCGATGATGTGTAGTATTTATGATTCTTTATTTAATAAAATTTGTAGTTTGTACTGAAACACGTAATGTTTGTTACATTTACAACCCAGATGGCTTAAAATATAATACGATCATCGAATGACATACAATAATTAAAATAATGTCAAAATGTTATGTAATAATTAGCATCTTTCTTACACTCATGAAATAAATTCATCGTATTGATATCTGTCAAATGGCCTGTCGTCCTATCAGACGATTTTCGAAGCGGCCGCCAACCACAAAGCTAATTAACCACAAGCTAACCTTTTCATATGAAATGATAAAAACCTGTTAAAAGTGATTGTATTATTTAATATTTAGATTTTTAAAAATTTATTACATTCAAGATTTTACATAAATTATTTCTACTACTATCTTAGAACTATACCATTACTTGTAATTAACAGAATGTAGGCAATATTTGTACTTATAATACTTCTCTAAATATGTTATAAATTTATTTTGGCCTTAATTATTGACATTTGAGCATAAGTGTTAGTTAAGTAAGGTTTGTACATATTAATAATATGTCAAATTTTATTTTTTATTTTGTTCAACCTTAAACCTAAAAATAATGGGTGGTGTCTTTTGCTTGTATTAATGTAGTGGTCTATAATGTGAAATTGAGACGTATTGATTTGATTTAGAAAGTAAGACAATAATTTATGTCACTAAAAAGAGAAAATTAATAAAATGACAAGACTATTTTAATGTCTATAAATAATAAAATAATAAAAATATTAAAATACTAAACTATTGTTAATTAATGGAACATAGAAGCCAAGACTCTGCGATACAGAACTTCACGGAGACGGAAGCAGCTCAGAAATAATACTTCAAATTTACATCTAGTTTAGTTTAATGAGAAAACTTGCTGAGATTGCAAACTTTATTTAACTGAAACAAGGCAAAGAGTGATTAGTAGCTCCCGTAGCCAGATACCTGAGATGATTTTAATTTTTAAAGTAGGCATTAAGTTAAAATTTTTAGAAATTTAGTAGTTTTGAAATAGACATCATTTGGAAAAATTAACTTTTTTTGAAATCTAGTAAAACTAGCTTAAAGTTTTAAACACATCTTTAAGTTTTTCTTTATTCAATGGTTTACTGGGGATATTATATGTAAGTAAATTTTAATTATATCTGCTTAAATTAACTGAAATCACACATTTATAATTAGAGTTGATGTATAACCGTTTTACGCCAGTAAGCTTTGTATAAGGCTAGGCGCACACGAACGACTTTTCAGTCGGCCGACTAAAAAGTCGGCGTAGAGAAAAAAATCGGACCCATGTTGGTAAATATGACCGCGCACACCAGCCGACTGCACCACGACAGTCGGCCGACTGTCGTGGAGCAGTCGGGACGGATGGGTCATGCCCGATTTTCCCGCCAACTGCTCAACGACTCAACTGTCGTGGCGTATGGGTAAATGCACGGAAACAAGTTGAGATGCGCACACCGCCGACTGTCTGCCACGATAGTCGGGCATGTCTTTTGCTACAGCTGTTGTTTGGGTGTTGTCAAAATGAGTGCGTCTAGTGTTTTGGGCGACAAAAAGATCGACAAATTAATTGACGAGGTTGAGGCAAGGTCCCCTCTGTACAAGAAGTCTCTGAAGGAGTACTCAGAGAACCCATGATTATAAATGCGAGTTTTGAAACCTCTAACTATCTCATAAAGTACTCTGGGTTATGCACATTTACACACATTTACAACATTTACCTAAGAATATATAATAATTCTTAGGTGTTCAAAAATTAAGATTAAAAATTATTATTTTAATCTTCATTTTATTAATGAAGATTAAAAATTAGATTAAGATAAAAAAAATTTATTGTATTACTTCAGCGTGGCCAAAAGTTGCTCTTCAACAGGTACAGCCATCCTCATCATAGTGTTTTAATGGGTTTTTTCGGGCTGTAGTAATTTCAATAACTCATCGAAGCTGGAAACACTCATTCGTGAAGAGTAGCTGAAAAACTTTTCGGGCTATTGCCGTAGATCATTGTATAACAAGTAAAACTGGCCCTTAATATGTCTCGCACTATAAATAGGATGAACCCATTTTTTTTTTTATTTTTTATTACGCTTTCGTTTTCTAAACCTTAGCATTAGCGCACATATGACAGCGGTTTGTATCTTATTCATCGTGGGAGAGGACTAAACTGTCGTGTGTGTGCGCATCACAGTCAACGACTGAAAAGTCGGGACGACTTTTGTGTCGTCCTCTCCGACTGCCAGACAGTCTTGCCCGACAGTCGGCCGACTGAAAAGTCGTTCGTGTGCGCCTAGCCTAAAACTAAAAATCAATCATAAGGTTAATTTAATTCGTATCTATAACGTATCGAAATACACAAATACACAGGTAGCAAAGTCGCAGCCACGAAATGAGGCGGGTGGTTGATTTTGCAAAGTAGCCAAATTGCCAGTGATGGTTATTAATAGAATCACATGTTTTATACTTATGTCAATGTTTTGATTTTCATTATTACTAGACAATTTTATAGAGTTGCCAGTTTGTGCGCCAAAGTACACGATTCTCAAGGAACTCTCTATTTTTTCCTATATTTATTTATTTATTTTGGGTGTATCTACGCCAGTGGCATTTTTTAACGTTTTGACGGGGAACTGTCAAAACCCCAGTCTTGTTACTATATAACATCGACCAGTTGTTAGAAAGCATCATTAATTATTAGCCCAATGACAAATGCCAACTGGGTTCAGAATCGAACCTTTAAAAAGCTACCAACTTTTCTCAGGATCGAACCAGCAACCTTTGAATTCAAAGGCGAGAAGCTACCCAGCCAGTATATCGCAACATCACGTTTTTAGTCACCCGCCTGGTTTCGTGGCCGCTATTGTAGTTCAATAATTCACAAGCAATATATTATCGTGTTCTGTGTATTAGTTTTGTTTATTAAAACCATTGTTTTCATGTTTTAATTACACATTAACCCGAACTGTAGAAAACGAAGGGCTCTAGAAGTTTTGTTGATGCGGCTGTTTCACTTTCCCGGTCACGACAGATCAAGGCTCATTTTTCCACCATCGCGCCCACCCTGGAGTCCAACTCAGACGTCTGTCAGCTGAGGTGCGATTAGCTTAGAAATGCTAACTTTATCAAACTGTCAATACAAACAATTGTTTTTTTTTCATAATAAAAATTTTATTCCGCTGACAAATTTACATTGTATGGGAATTTACAAAAAGTCTTTCTATCTGATTCACAATTTAAAACTCACAATTCCGGATTTTTCAACAAGATAATTCATTGTTAATTCATTTAATACTCTAAACTTTTTCAAGTCTTTTAATTAATTTCAATTGCTTTTTTTCTTCTTTCTTTCTTTCTTCTTCTTTTTTCTTCTTTCTTCCTTCTTTTTTCTTATTTCTTCCTTCTTCATCTCTACAAATTTTCTTTTCTTCATCTCTTAAAATTGCTTTATAAGTAAATCAGCTTACGTTTACAAATCCTTTATTTTACAAATATTTACACGATGTCACATAAATCTAAAATTTTACTAAACTCCACAACGATTGGTACTAAAACATTAATTACTTAATCATACTTAATAGCCTAATTTGAATTTAAAGTTAACAAATTAAAAGCCATTAGTTAATCAACTCTATGACCAGCCACTTGTTCGATTGAAATGGTATAGTATCGGGTGTAATTAGAGAAATATAAATGTATATATATTTATATATATATATATATACATTTATATATATTATATATATAATACATTACATATAAAAATTATATATAAGGTATACCTATACATGAGTAAGCTAAATACTTAAAAAATTGTTTTTATAGTTTTTATTCAACAGGGAATATAAAAGAGACGGTCAAGCCTGTCAAGGCTAAATAAACAATCTTTTAGTTTCTTTGAAAAAAGTCTTTTGTTTTCACAAATTTTAATATCTAAAGACAATTTCCTAAACATTCGAGATGCAACAAAATGAAATGTTTTTTTTTTTTTTTTTTTTTAAAGAACTTGTCTTTGGTTTGAGAAACAGCAAATTGTTTACATATCTCAAGTAAACAATCCTTTATTTTACAAATATAAAATACTTCTTTTTAATTACTTACAAACAAAGAACCTTCAAAAGAATAATGAATCAAAGATATGCATAAATACGATGCTAAGTGTATAGTTTTGTTCCAGTATTATAATTTTTTTTATACTCCTTATATTAAATAGTTATTTTGGTTGGATGTAAAACATAGGTACTAAAATGTTATACCCCCGGTGCACAAGAAATTTATGGGTTAAGGGATTTAAAACACATTAAAAGTAAGCTTTCCCCACCAACAATGGTTTCTGTTGAACGAAATATTAGGTACTATTAAACAACAAAACAAATGTCACTTAAATAAAACATTTCTATGTGATAATGGATTATACTGAGACGAGATATAAGTAAATATAAGCAATAACTTCTGGTTATTACTAACAACTTATGAACACAAAAACTACTAGCAACCAACCTAATTTTACTGAATCCATTAAAAAGATTCATATGTTGACTCATGATGTTGGTGTAATCTATATACCTAATTGCAAGGATGTCACTTATGAAGATTCTCGCATTGAAGGAATGGTTGTTGAGTTTCTCACATCTGCATTACATCTTTTTAACGTTAGCTGGAGACCCATTTTGAAGGGTTGTATAACGAAATTCACATAAAAAGTAGTTTACTCTTCGGTTTAATTAATTGGATTCTTTTTACAAGTATACGAACGAGTAAATTTCTTAATACATTTAATCTGTATAATGTTTTAACTTTTTTATCTTGTCAGAGTCTTACACCTTCAAATATTAAATATGTTATATGAGGCTAGGATTTAATAATAAATATTAAATATAACTGTATTTTTATATGTGAGTAATGTTTTAGTATTCATTAGGAGCAAACTATGCCTTAAATCTGACTTTAGGAATAAAACCAAGTTATAGTAAATTCTCAAACTTTCCTTATGTATCGTATTAATATAAAATGTTAAAAGGATTTAGTTGACGGTTTGAGGTAGGGTTTGTGGTAAGTGTATATGAAAATGAAGACCCTTATACGTTTGTGACATGTGACCAAGGAATGATATACCAAGACTTCGTTTCTTAAAGAAGTTGATAGCAATATTAAATCTAAATTTAAATGTACCTTGAGTTTGACTTTCACAATAACTTTTTATACAAAGTTATTCCTTGGAAATATTTAAAAGTTCTTTGATAAAGAAATTCCTTCGACTAGGAGAAGGAACATCGAAGAAGTCCTTCGACTTCTACTAGGGAGGTCTCTAAAGGAAGTCTTAGAAAAAACTGTTTTGGACTACTTCATATCACACATCCTTTTAAATGGCTTTGCATTCCAAGCAATTTGCCACAAATCTGACCTCAAAAGGCCGAGTGTATCGAAAGTTATTGAATTTTTGGTCTTCAGCAGTATGATTTCATTTAATTTTTGATCGCCTGTCATTTTTGACTCGGTCATCCTTTTGCCCGAGGTAATGATGTGCAAATCTTAAATGATTAGCCGATTAGTGGCAAATTTGGTGGGAGGGCCCACGCTAAATAAACGGTGGCAGGCTTGCGTGGAAGTTGACGGGATTGGATGATTCTTTGAGAGTTGCACCTTGGTCAACACTGTTTTTGCTAATTTTTACTCCTGTTTACTGTGTGTGTGCCACTACGACTTTGGAATATGAAAGATAATTATATTTTTACTCCAAAATGCCAATTTTAATAATGAAAAACCTAACATTCCATGGGCTTTCATAAATTAAAATTCAGCGTCGACATATGTCGACAGTGGGCACAAATGGGTAATGGCTTTGCATTCTAGACAATTTGCCACAAATCTAACCTCAAAAGGTTGAGTGTATCGCTAGTTATTGAATTTTTTGTTTTCAGCAATATGATTTCATGGAATGTTTGATCGCCTGTCATTTTTGACTCGGTCATTCTTTTGATGTCGGGTTTGTGGTATTGTTCTCTAGTCTTAGAGACCTTTCATTTGATGCACATATCAACCTATGCTTACTATTAAGAATCTCTGCTTAGTCCTCGTGGACCGTCCCCCAATGGAGGTGGAAAGTTAATAAACACATGAAAATAAGATTTTTAGGTCTAATATAAATGTGAGTTGTTTAAATCTTCTAACATATACTGTATGGAAAATAAATAGGGGGGAACTTACTTGAGACACACTGTATAATACCAACGAGGCATATTTTTTTAAAGGTCCCTTGTATGTACATATTAATGATTTAAATAGAAATACAGAAATTATTACTCTTACGAGGAATTTAGAATATAACACGAATTTTAAACCTTTTACGAGGATTTTTGCGACTCTCAAATATTTATTATACAAAATTAAATATATTTTTATTACTAAACAGTACTTCGATATTAAAAATATGCTGTTACAATAATCTAGCACAAGATAACTTATAAATTAACTTTACTTTAATTTTTTTCAAATCTAATCAATTTTTAAAACTGAAAAGAGAAAAGTCAACATGAAAGACGTCCACTCGGCAGATTGAAAGGTTTACAGGGCGTAATATTTTATGGAATAGGAAATAAACTGAACCTCTAAATAAATACTCCTGACCTCAGTTTTTCAAACAGTGTTCACCCATATAAAGGGAACAGCTTAACATTTTAGAATATTACATACAAACCCTTTCTGATACAGTCCTTTACTTAATATCCCTTAATTTAAGCTAAATAGTTTTCATTGAATATTGTTATTATTAATGCTATCTATTGATAATAAAAAAGTAATTCACTGTCATTTTTAACGCAATTAAACCCATTTCCTGGGATCTAGCAGTAAGTTAAACTTATACGCAGGTTTTCCAGTAATAATCTATGTCACATAAGCATATCCTGGAATGCCAAGTCAAAAACTGTTCCGTTCGTTTCAAGACGAACTTGTTTGCTCCGATCACGTGGCTTCCATGGTGTTTTAATATGCACATAGGGTGCTGCAATCTAATTAACTTGCTGAACAATATGTTTAAACTCTAACATATACGTTTTACTCCTCCAGTTATCGGCTGATTTTACTATTGTTGAGTGATAACTTTTTTTTGTAACAAACGACGTGAAATTAATTAATAACATTGTTTTATTTAGTTTTTTTTTATAAAAACATCCATAACAACCTGTATAAGATACGTTTAAAAATAAGTATTAAACATCATTGTGGCATTCAATTAATGAGCAACTGGCTACAATGCTTAACCACATATTAATACTGGAGCATGTGATTGGTACTTTTACAGTTGGGTCAGCTGTTTAAAGAATTTAAATTTGGTTTTATTTTTAATACCTCAAGACCAATGTTTAAATTTCAATAATTTCTATTATTGATAAAAATGAAATAAGAATTTTACTAGCATATAGATTTGTGTAGATATTAATTTTACTTAATAATTTAGTTTTTTGCAAAAGTGTAAATTAATAAATTCGTTAGAGCCGATTTCGAGATCCGTGTACATACATACCTTACCCGTATTGTAGTATAGGATAGCAAAAATAATAACCAATATGAATCAACATTTTAACTTTCTAGAAAATTTCAAGTGTCTTTTTTGGAATGTCCCCGCATTTTTAAACAAATTTCTATTGAGTTCCCACTTAATGGAAATCGTTAAAACACGACTGGTAGTCAAGTGGGAAGTTATTTTATCGTGATCGTTATCAGTAAGATTATCTTTGGGTCATTCACCTGCTTATCGGTAGGCTGATAAAAGGTTGTGCGCTCGGCTTACATATTCAGTCGTCATCATGTTTGTAGTTTATAATTTTATCCTGCAGTACATTCAATAGACATGCTGAAGGCAATAGAAAATTGTTTTAAAATGCGGGGACATTCCAACCTAAAATAACCTAAACTAACCTAACCTAACTGCCCCGCGGCTCCCTCGGCGGGTCAGTCACGTAATAGCTGTGGGACGGCCTAAATTAGGTTAGGTTAGGTTAGGTTAGGTTGGGTTAGGTTAGATTAGGTTAGGTTAGGTTAGGTTAGGTTAGATGTCTTAACCATTTCCATTAAGTGGGAACGCAATAGAAAATTGTTTAAAAATGCGGGGACATTCCAAAAAAGACCCAATTTTAATACTTTCTAGAAGGTTGTTAAATAAAACAAGAAAAGTTCATATAGAAAAGACCTAAAATAGCGATAGCTACAACGAAAAGTTCGTTTCAAATGTTAAAAAACGAAACTATAAATATAACTAGAACAATAAAATGATAAACCATCAAATTATTGAAACAACTAAAGAAATTCAACTAATATCTAAGAAACTAATATTGCACTTCAACAATTTTTTTTTCGATGAAATATATCAATCTGCTTATTGTCGGTAAAAAGCTCTTGCATGTCTAACGGCTCCTAGTGAACAATTCATCACTAAAAGCTCTCCTGACCTGCTCCTAGCAGTGAAATGGTTTTACAGTTAATCTTTTAAAATTGTTTATTTAAAGGTTTTGAGTTCAATAACAAATAATAATCCTATTATGTTCAGACATAGTAAAACCTTTATGTTAAATCATTAATTGCATGCTATAAATTTTATTTATTTGTATTCAAATTTATTTTAAATAATTATGAATACAACTTTCATTTAAAAAACCCAATTTATTTACAAAAATAGCCTCATAAAATTTTGTCAAACAAATTATGTTATAAATGACAAGAATTTTATTTAGTTCAATTAAAAAAAATTAAAAGGTTTATTGAAGCACTCATCGTATATTTTAACTGCTCTATATTAAGTTGTTTTTATGTAAAATCAATTAAATTTATATATATTATATATATATATATATATATATATATATATATATTATAAATATATTATATATATATTATACATATATTTTATATATATATATATATTTTTTTGTTTTTTTTCAAAGGCACAAAATCAACGGATATTAGGGGTTTTATTCACCTGGTTTATTCTGTATCTAAGGTATTTGTAACTTAAATTAATTTTAAAAGTCAATGTTAAGACTTTCTAAATGTCATAATTTGTCCCATAGTGCTATTGGAGTTTACAGACAGCCATAATTAAATAATAAATACAAGTATTCAAAGTATTATAAAAACCTGTATTTTCATGTTAAATGTAGTAATATGAAACATGTTTTATTAGTTCTAGGCTTTTCTAATAATAGTCAAGATAAATGAAGAAATTTAAATATCACTTATAAAAATAATAAAAACCGGGATAATTTTTGCATGTAAATACGAAGAGAAAGCTAGTATGAATAATTAAGATTACAAAAAACGGTTTTTTACATTGATGTTTACCTAAACAAACAAAAAGACTACCTAATATCAATTTACATCCAATAAAACAAATGCAAAATGATATTATTATATTTTGTAATATGGAAACAATCATATTATCAATATCTATAGCTAAATTATTTATGAGCAAATGTTAATTTCAGCTATTAATGTTTTGATATTTTAGTAACAACTAATTTAATGCTGGCTGTAATTCTATACATTTATACTTCAACTTGGAGCTTAGATAATATAATCCTAATAGAACATAGCCTGAATAGGTTTAATGTGGTAGCAAATAATTTGTAAACTTCAAAATTATTTAAATAGTTTTTTTGGAAAAACATTTATTATATAAATAATATAAAAGACCTATTAAATTGGAACCTATGCTGTGTATGCTTATTTGATATTCAAATAGCTTAACATGCAAATACATATTTCTAAGACCATTGGCAGTTGGACATTTTTAAGCATCTAAAACCTTTATAATTGATCCACTGAAGGCCTGGTAGTTAGTTCTATAACCCCGCAAGAATTAGCATCATGAATCTAAAGCGGAAGACTGCCACTAGAAACAAGGTTAACCTGGTTGGTTAACCAAAGGCCTACGCCTAAAGGCCTAGCTTCTCCCTTTTTCAAATCTGCTTCTTTTGCAGATCACGTTTGCTTGTGGCCCATTTAACGTTCTCCTACTTTCTTCACCTTCCTCCAGTAACAGCACTTCGACTTCGTTTTCAGTTTAAACACTTTCAAGAACACTAGCTTAAGAAAGTACTATTTTACAGCCTTGATACCTTTGTATAATATATCAAAATATGTTTTGTTTCATGCCGGATATATATTTATTATTCTAAAAGATTTTGACAACAATCAATACATTTATACATAGTAAACATATATATATATATATATATAATATAAATAAATATAATATTTATTTATAATATAATAAATATAATAATATAAATAAACATATATATATATATATATATATATATATATATATGTTTATTTATATTATTAATTTTAACAATTAATAGATTGTTTATTGTTGTTAATAATTATAATTAATAATAATTATAAGAATGCCCTTTCTTTAATTTAATTCTATTTCACTGATACGTGTCTCAGACTTTTAAGCCATAATGCCACTTTTTAATACAATTCAAGTGAACCACAAAAAACTCGATCTTTGATTTAATGATGGATTTTAAAGTGAATTAAAGTTAAAACACAAATACCAAATGAAGAATGAAAAATATATACAGAACATCTGATAATATATATGGTTTTAATTTACATAATACCATGTGCGGTTATGATTTGCTACCACTGTGACAATCGCTACAAATTCCGAAACACGTGTCAGTGAAATCAAATAGTTTCAAGAAAGGGTACTCATTTTAATCAATTAAAATTGTATCGTACCTCTTAACTGTGAATTTCACCATAAAATACATATACATGGTTGCAGTGGTTCATATCTATTACAGCTATAAATAAGGATAAAGTTCATAAATTCTAAATGGAGTGTATACATCTTTTATAAAATAAGAATGTTATAAATTACCTTTTTTTAACTAATACATTACATGAAATAATAGGGTATATTAAGGCTTTTAAAAATCACCCCATAACTACATTGAAATAATTTACAAATGTTATATTTTCGAATTTATTAAAGTGCTGTTCTTTATTATATCTTATTACTGCATCTTGAGTAGTATATCATATTCAATGAGGACTGTTGTTCAATGAACATCAGGAAAAAAGTTGTTTGTTAAAATTGTTGTTACTCAAACGTTAAATTAAAACTTATAAAACTACATTAAAATGATTTGTTAAAAGGCATCGGTACCATACATATGAATCTTACGATGTACCTCATTACAACAGGCCCAATAGTAATAAAAGTAAAAGTTCCTTTCAATACACGTTGGATAATTTTATTCTCTGTTTGACAAAAATTTATTTGTGAAATCTTTATTTTAAAAGAGGTGTTTTAATTTTTTTATTGTTTTTAATGTACAGGGTGATTCACGACGAAGTGAAGAAATTTCTGGAGCTGATTTTACACATGAAAATAAAGAAAATATATATATATGTAACCACATGTCCTAAAATTCTTTGGGCAGCCGCTAGCTGCCATTTTGTTTTTTTAAACGTAATAATTTTTATTTCCTCAAGGATTGATGGATTTACTTAATGTTTGGCATGGACCTTTATTACAATAATGTTAGCTTAAAAAAGAATATGTATATACTATTTTCCTATGTGTATTTTCATAATGGTGGCTAATATAAATATAAAATTCGAATTTCTCAAAAAAAAAATCAAAATGTTATAAAAGACAAATGATACTACTCTTTTAAAGATATAACAACTAATAACGGAGTTATCGCGATTTGCCTGAAAAATAACCTAAAAAAACCTCGAAAAAATATGAAGCAAATTCATTGATTTGTTACTTAAATAAAAATGATTACCTGTAAACAACGTAATGGTGGCCAGCAGCCTAACGAAGGATTTTAGGACATAGTTGATACGATCTTTATTGCTTTTTTCATGTAAAGAATTAGCTAACGAAATATCTGCACTTCGTCATGAATCGCCCAGTATAAATATTGTTTCAAACCAATTGCAGCTTAGTATTATTTTATTGTACCGGATTTTTATACAAAGCTACCCACTAGGATCCTGCCTCCCGTGTTGTGTTGTGTCGCAGGTGACGTCAGGATTGCATTACCTCCACACCGGGGGTTGGCCCTGAGCCAGCATATTGATCAACCAGTCAGTTAGGTTGAACTAAAATTATTAAAACATACAATAATAATTTTATTTATTTATTTATTTATACATCAACGGTCAGCGCCATTTACATCAATGTGTACATAATAATAACAACATAACGTGAATTATAAATAGAAATAACAAAACTAAAGTGATATCCAAGATGCTCAACACTCAAAAATCGAAGAAACAAGAGAATATTCATGAAAGACATGCAAAAACATAAAGTAAGTATAATATTCTACAGTCAAGCAATGCGAAAGTACAATAATAAATATGAAAAATGCAATAAATTACGTGCAAGGTGTTTACAATGTTGTATGAAACAATAAATTAATTACATGCCAGTTTAAGATAGAAACGTGCGAAGACATAAATATTGAATTACTACAAGAAATGCAAATGTAAAGATGTTTCACTAAATAATAGAAAAAAATATAAGGGCGAACAATTTAACTACTACAAACATCAAGAAAACATTACAAGCTAACAATAAACATTACAACAGTTCAGAGACAAAATTTTTCTTCTGAAGGCATGCGGTGACGTACCAGGAAAATCAACCAGCGGGGAAACGGCATTACCAAATCTCAGCAAACGGGGGATTATACTGTGGTAGCTGTATGCAGTGTAGTGGAGTGGCTTCCCAAACAGTTTCTGGGATCTGGTATTTATAGAAATACGAATGTCTATCATTCTCAACAGTTCAGCACAGTCTGTTGGGCCATTCAGGAGCTTGAAGAGGAACATCAGGTAAAATACATCCTTCTAGACTCCAGTAGAGGTAACTCGAGGGACATTCTCAGATCCAGTACAGTCACATCCAAATAGTTGAAACCCATTTGAACTCCCACAGCTTCAAGAATCGGTAATTGGTAATAATCGGTCGGTTTAAGTTTTCTATGAGAAAATAATTATTACTATTCGATGGTATACGTGATTTTTAATTCATTTACGGAAATACTGTTGTTAATAAATTTGAAAACACTCACTTGTACGGGCACACATGAAAGTGAAAATGTCTAAAAAAATGTATTGGTATTGATGAAATAGGAAATTATCCTCTTCTTTCGGTAGCCAAGAGGAGAAAACAATAAATATATTGACTGAAAGTACTTGGTTGGTTGGCATGATAGGAAGTAATTATTACTTTGTTTTAAACTTTGACTTCAACTTTTGTCCGCGAAATGTTGAATCATGGCACCCGAAGGTTAAAAAATGAACTCAGCCGCTATGATTGAGCGTTTAACTTCAGGCAATAAAAAAAATGTAGAACTTTTAGAAAATCTTTGATACTTACGTAGCATTAGGAAATCTTTTGTATTGGTTTCACAGGTCATGAAAATGCTTATGAGGTAAATATCTCCTTAATTTTTTTTTTATATAGATTTTATTTCTTAAAACCATTTTGTTTGGGTTTTAAAACACAACAAAAAGTTTATAACAAAAATATTTTGTAAAAGATTAATATAGTTAGTAAAACAAAAATGAAAAATATAAGATATTACGATATATATGTATATATCTATACAAAATTGAATGATTTTATACATGTTATTAAAATTTTAATAACTGTAACATGGAAAACCGAATCACTAAAAATATAATTGTCAAACTATAAAATGGATTAAAAAAATGTCTTATTGTATTTCTGTTGTAGTCGAATGTTTGCTAAATGTTGAATTTCCAACGAAAAGATCATTACAAATTATGTTATCATAACAAATTTTGCGCTTTAGGTGGCTAATTTTACTATAAATTGATTCCTCAGTTGAGTTTGGTGAGTGTAATAATCATGCCTGTCTTTTGTTAAAACTTGTTATTTGATTTTTTTTACATAAATTGAACTATTATTTGTGGTCTGTTATTTTCTTTTGAGATGATGGTTAAGGGGATAATATAAGGCTCTAAGCAGTTTAGTAGTCAACCTTTGTTTGGCCAAATTAACTTTACTGCCACCACTATGCGGTATTTCATTTTAAGACTAAAAAAACCGTTTAAAATATATTTTTATTTAATAATTGTATGTAATAAAAGTTTTGAAAACATTTTTTTTTTATTATTTAGCAATGTAGCAATTAATGGTTGAGAAATAAATTGAATTTCTTAATAGGCGCCTAAGGGGCCCCTCTCAGAACATCATGCAGTGCTTCACCTGCTCCCACTTTTTGCCTTTATTTTCAGTCCAATTAAATCGAAATAGGCTTCATATTTTAGATCCATAATAAGTGATAATGGTTAAAATTTTTTAAACCATCATAGATTAATATGGATTCAAAATATAAAAATGATAATTAATCAAATAGCCCTAGGCTAAATATCTTTCATTAAAACCAGTCCCACAGTGGTCACACTTGAAATAAATATATAAAATGGGAGCAGGTCAAGCACTGTACAACGAATTTTTGAAACGTAGGATCTCAGAATGATGTGCAATAATGCGAACCGTATCGCACCGTATGTTACCGCGACGATCATGTGACTGCGCAGGCTATTTATCTATACCTGTAGCCCCATCTTAAAATAAGGAAATATCTTTCACCACACTATTTTTCTAATCTAATTAAATGCTCAAACATGATTACATAATAATTTAACAAATGACTTTGAGTTGACCTATGGGTTAAGGGTGTCATCATGTAAGTAACACGAATTTTATCGATAAGACACAATTCTATATGTTAATTTTTTATCATTTCGAAGAAAGTTTCACTTTGTCTTCTGTGTGTTAAATAATATTGGGCATTTAATATAATAATCTAAAACCTCTCTTTGATATTCGCTTTTAATACTTTTTTCTTCATTTTTCAAGAGTATAATTTCTTTTAGAGAAAACGCAAGAAGGCACTATTAATACAAATTAATTTTACTTTCTCCCCATATACCATGGTATATGGAGAAAGTATTGTTTTCGTAAAACACTTCGCATTAGTTTGATGATGTATATATCCATTCTGGAGCCCCCTTTCCCCCTATAAATGTATATATTGTGAAAGTATTGGTTTCGTAAAAATTTTAAAATTTGAGTTTTTGTTAAATTTATCCGTTTTGGTGCCCTCTGAGTCCAAAAAGTGGGTTTCGAGTGATGTCTGTATGTGTGTGTGTGTGTGTGTGTGTGTGTGTGTGTGTGTGTGTGTGTGTGTGTGTGTGTGTGTGTGTGTGTGTCCGTGTGTCCGTGTGTCTGGATGTAAACAGAGCTAGAGAATGCCCCCATGGTCCGATTTTGGTGAAATTTGGTATGTAGGTCCAAACTCTTAATAATTCCAGGCGTTTTTTTTTTTCATTTTTTTGAATTTTTGATTTTTAAGGGTTGTTTAGCCCCAAAAACCCTCAAAAATCGTAAAAAATCAAAATTTCTCAAAAACGGCTCTAACGATTTTGATTAAAATTTTATGGTTTATTAAGCTTAAAATGGTGAATAAAATGACAATACTTGCATCTCCGAGAAAATGCGCGTTCAAAAGTTATGAAGTAAAAAGTGTTTCAAAAATCAATTTTTTTGATTTTCAAAATAGTTGTTGTCTCGAAATAAATTTTACTTATCACCATTAAATTAAGCTCTATAATAATCATTAAAATAAATACTCACTAAATAATCATTATTGCTCTACGTCAAGTGGTTGCGGAGAAAATTCAATTTTTCGTTTAGCGGTAAACGCAGTATGTTGTTAAAAGTCACAGGGGTAAACTCACGCTGCTCAGCTGGTAGGTATCCGACTGAGTCATCAAGACATTAATGTTTGAAGCTTGTAAAATCTTTTTTATATTGTTGGGAGAAAGTATGGGTCAGTTAACTGATACCGTTTATGTATACTAGGTACTTCTGAACCCTCTGGAACCCTTTGGACAATACAACCATGGGTCTCCATTACCCAAATTTTAGCCTGTATGTATATGTGTAATTGGCTGTTAGTTTGCGAAAATTGGCAAGACTACAGTAAGTATTTTATTTATCTTTGAGGGAGAGGCAGAAAAAAATCCTTTAAGCACACGGGGGCCAGCCTGTAATGTGGGACTCCCCTAAGAAAAAGGTTTACCCACTAAAGAACCTCTTCTACTTTATAGGAATCTAACCTGCAATTGTTTGTCACATTACATCAGAATAGGCCTAAATTAGCCTATGCCTTTTGGGCTCACGCCTTGACCAACCGCACGGTCAGGTTATCTGCCACTTAGCGGTCCAGATCAGTCTTTTTTCTACAGAGGATGTCCAGTAAAAGGAAGACTACGTATAGACCTTTTAAAATCGAATCTTAACACTTCTACCGTTCTACGTTTACCAAATGCTGGCCATTTTAAACTTTCAAAGATGTATAAAAAATTTGAAATATTATCGAAATATTAATGAACAAACTTACGACTAGGTGAACATGACACGAAAGTTTCGTAAGTAGACCATGTCATAATTTGACGACCTGCACCGAACTATAGACTAAAGGTAACTTTGAAACGTATTTATAGTTTTACGGAAAGATCTTATTTTCTCCTTAAATAGATATTTTCTAACTAGAAATGAATTTACGAATTTGCCCATACGATCCAACGGTTTTACTAACTTAAGAGAGTAAAGTAATTTCGAATATTTTTTATCAAAGTCACCATTAGGATCCGTATGGTTTGTTGAATCTCATGCAAACACAAATAATTACGCGATTACCATACATGCGTAGTGAGAACTGAGTATGCCCTTCTCTTGTCATATAACTGTCCATTAGTAAGTAAAGGAACGGGATCTTCCTCTCTGAGCACATGTCATGAATGAACTGGAGATAATCATGTTAAGTTGAGTCTCATGATTTTGTTAATCTCAACAATATTCTTATCATTGTATGTGCTTACTTTAGTATTATTGTACTTTTTAGTTCTTTTGTAAAATATTTTACTTTATTAGGAGACTTAAATGACTGAACCCAAAATCTCTACATATTTCAACACTTTTTTTATGCGCATGACACGGGTTTTTTGCAATCAGAAGTAAAAAAAATATATATATATTTTTTTTATTTATACTGCAAAGAATGCACAAGGTAAATAAATGAAAAGATGGAAAAAGACCTTTTGCATATGATTTACTTTCAACCCTTTTGAATAATCCTTGCTGACGAAAGCCAGTAAAACGATACTCAGTGATTGTGAAATTACACATTTAATCAATACACTGCCAGGGCTAAGCTGTCGTGATGGTTTCAATTTAGACTCATTCGACTGGAAGAGTTATTCGTAGATACGTTTGAACTTAATAGTAGTTTGACTATAAACTGAAATTTAATACAATTTGAGTAGTGTGGTTTGGTCACACCTAGACCGGAAGTAGCAGCTGCCCGGGAGCAGTTGCCCGGGCAGCTGGCGCCAGCTGCCATGCCATATAGCTTCCGGTGGGGGTTAGAGGGTATATATGAGATGTTGTAGTTATATGTTATGCCATATAGGTTGGGGTGGAGATAGCGATAGTGTTGGCGTTAGGGTGAAGTGAATTTGCGCATAAAGTGGGGTTGAACTAAAAGTGCGCATAAATTAAAAGTTAGTTTAAAATTGAAATTCGTCGGTGTTAACGAAACTCTAACAGTTGAACAAAAATTAAGAGTTAGTTGAAAATTGAAATTCAAACTTATAACTGGGATGTGGAAAATATGTCAAGGTCATCCAGAGTAAGTTTTTAAAAATTCTATCCAACTATCACCAGAAATAGTTTTAAGTTGAAGTAGTTGGTGATAGCGGGATAATTGATTCGTGCCATGGGAGAGGTGTTTATCGTTTGAAAGTTGGCGATCGAATGAGAAGCGCCACCTAGGGAGAGGGCTTATAAAATGGCAACCTTCCCCCACCACCCTTTCCCCCACTCCTTTAGACCAATAACCGGTCGCCGACTCTATGTGGTAAAACTGAACCAGACATGGCGACCGCCATGGATAATTCTAACCTCAAACCTTAGTTTTGCATTGGTGAGCATGCGCCACCCCCACTCCTTTACCTTTCTTTTATATTTTTAAAACCGAACAGATGTCCGGGCAGCTGCCCCTACGGGCAGATGTTCGGGCAAGTGTTGGGGGCAGAGATGTTGAAATATTGGGGTGGAGATGGCGATAGCGTTGGTGGTCGGTTGAACTGAATTTGCGAATAAAGTAACTAGGGTTGAACTAAAAGTGCACATAAATTAAAAGTTAGTTGAAAACTGAAATTTGACGGTGTTAACAAAACTCTTAATAGTTGAACAAAATTAAAAGTTAGTTTAAAACTGAAATTCAAATTTATAAATGGGATCTGGAAAGTATGTCAAGGTCATCCAGAGTAAGTTTTAAAAAAGCCTACCCAACTACCACCAGAAATAGTTCTAAGTTGAACTAGTTGGTGATAGTAGGATAGGTTGAAGTAACTTTTGAATTTTATTAGTGAACGTAGAATTAATGTGCAACAGCAGAGTTTAAACAAGTTGAACTTTTGTGATGAATTACAGAGTTGTAAATGCAAACACCGACGACGATGAGAAGGTAAATGCAGAGTCCCCAGATGATGTATTTGAAAAGCTTGAACAAATGTGACATTTCGAGTTGGTTTTTCTGTTCCATTTCCAATCGTTTAATTTCTAATTTCAATTTATCCTCTTCCATTCTAGTTACGAAGGGAACTTCATCCATCATATCCATCATAATTGTGTTAGTGTTTGAAATTTTAAAACAAGTGATGTTGATAGTTCAGAAGTCGAAGACGGAATGAGAAGTAAAAGGGAGAAATGTTAGTTAAATAAAGAAGTGGTGGGGGGAAGGATGAATTACAAAGAAGTGGTGGGGGAAAGACGTTGCTCTTCATTATTACCATCAGTAGTGTCAGATGGTGCAGGAGTTAGATTTAGTAAACTGTCTTCGTCTAAACTTTCAACCTTATCACAAATAGGACAATCGTATGTTATTTCCAAATTCATTTTGATGGTTGTAAAATTATCTACAAGTTCTTGTAAAATATTAAAAATGTCTTGTAACTCTTCTTTAGAGTTTATTTCAAAACTAGAATTCATTCGGGCCAATGGAGAGTTGTTCATTGTTGGAGAGTCGGTGATGGAATGAGGATCGGCGCATAGGGAGGGGGCTTATATAATGGTGACCTTGAGCAGGCGTCTAGGGAGGGGGGCTGTCTAGGGAGGGGGCTTTTATATGGGGAACCTTGAGCTTATGATTGAATAAAATGTTTAGTTCTTCTTCTTCGTCTTTTAATTCAATTATTTGAACCGAAGTAGTTGTTTCATCTTCTTCACTTGATGAAGAAAACAATTCACCAGGATTTAAATATTGAACTACAATTCTGAACCATCTTATAGGATATTCGTCAATGATAGAAAGTAAGTTTTGAAACAATTCTTCCATCTCCTCCCTGTCAGTTATTATATGTTCAAACTTGATAAATTTGTTTTCCATGTTGTTAGTTAGAGTGTTGGAAGTGGAATGATTTAATATTATATAAAAATTAGAACTAGTGGTGGGGGAAATCTCAAGGTCATCCAAATGAAGTTTTAAAAAAGAGTGTAAAACTGAAATTACACATTTGATGGTTCTACAGGATCGGAATACCAATCTGATCTGTATTTACATCTTTTTATCATATGTGTACAAAAATCATCTTGATGAGAATTGGTGCGTTGACAATGAGCAAGATCTAGAGGGTGAAATTTGAAACATCTTTGAGGACAACATGTATGAAAATATCTTGATTTGTAAAATTTGAAAGTTCGCAATTCCGGTGGTGGTAGTTGTTTTGTTTTGCATTTGTAATAACAAGATCCGAAGAATTCACACTTAGTACAAGCTAACCCATCCACCATCATTGGTCCTAAATCTGTACACTGTTGTTCACAACAGTAACGAGGTTTGTACTTGTATTTTTGCTCTTCCATGTTGATGCTGTGGAGTCCAGTGAAAGAATAAGAGTGTATAGTGTTGAATAGCGAGTTTTATGTACTATGAAAAGTGGTGGGGGTAATTTCAAGGTCATCCAAATGGAGTTTTAAAAAATTATACCTTACTAATGTAAGGAATGTTGATACTTAAGAAGTTTGTTTCTCTTTGTTTTCTTCAGACTTTTTATCTTTCTCAGCTTTAGCCATAGCAACTAGTTCTTCTATTGATAGCGGATGTACTTCAGGAAATTTCAAAATTAATTTAGCTTGGTATCCTTCTTTAGCTAATACATCTATATCTTTAGTCATTTGTTCAACAGTGTTGTAATCTTTTCCATAGATTTTTCCATCAAGTTGAATCATCATTCTGTAAAACATTTTCTTAAATAGGTCTTGTCGTGGTGAGAGCTGAGAAGCAAATGATTATTTATTCAAGTTTCACATCCTTTTTATTAACTCACATTCAACAAGTGATTCTTTAGTTGTAGTTTTGTTTGTCAAAAGTTATTCAACATTGGTAATATTTTTGGAACTTGATGTTATGTTGACCAGTAGGCGATGAAGAAGTTGTAGGTTGTGTAGAAATAAATATTTCATCATCGCAATATTTTGTTTTAGTGAACATCCTTGTATTAGTAGCACTAACATCAACAGTTAAGTGATAACCACCGGTAAGTAAAACTCGCATTTCGTTGGTTAAATCTTCGAGTTGTTCAAAAGTTGTAATGGTGTTGGTATCGTAAGATGCACACTTGACTTTGAGAGACATATTTAGTTTTTTATATTAAGCAATAGAGTGAGCGAGATGTGTACGGTACGGAAGGTAGTCGTAGACTGATGAACTTCACAAGTAGATTTCTGCTTTTATCATCACACAAAATTGGGTCAAGGTCATTCCGTGGAATTTTTAAAAAAGCAACATATTGTAATGTACAAAGACATTCATCAGACGAAGATCTTCATTTTGAAGAAGTTGTACAAAACGTGTAGGTAGGAAGATTTGAAACTTTGGTTCGTCACCAACTGTATACGGTGCCTCGCTCAATGTGCAATTAATAGCATCACCTAATGAAGTTTCCATTTTCTTGATCGTATGAATGATGTAATGTTTTTCTTCTTTTAGTTCAGAACATTTCTTCGTAGGTAGAATTGATGATTTAGAATGAGCGTTGAACTGATCGACCAAATTTTGAAGTAAGTTCTGCGATGCCATCTTGATGTTATTGTTAATTTTCTTGTAAATAAGAATGTCCGTTGGAGATGTTGTCTCTTCGGAGGTTCGAGTAATACTCATGCTGCGTCATGGTAGCGCTCTCACTTTTATAATCGACACTACCCCCACCACTTTTTTGAAGGAAACTATTCAAGCGGTAGGCATTCTTTAAAGCGCACTGCGACCTTCGATGTTTAAAACTTTTTGATGAAATACAAAGTTCGTTGAAGTAGCATTGGAAATCTTTATCAATTATTGCATTAATCACTTCGTTGCTTGTAAATGATTGTATCCAATTTGCTTTTTCCAATCCTCTTGTGTAGATAATTTTAAACTCTTTGCAATAATGATTCATAATGTGCGGCATCATGTTATAATTAATGAAACCTTCATCCCATCTTAAGTTGTGAAAATGTTTGTTCAACCATTTGTTTGTAACTTTCGCTTTAGTTGTTAGTCTATTAAATGGTACTGGAGGTTTTAACAAATAATGATAAACTACTGATGTGTTCATGTCCAAGATTACTAATTCTTTAATAATAAAATTACCATCATTTCCTCGGAAAGCTTGAAATTCAATTATACCTCTTTTAACTTCCATTATGTGTGGTGCATTAGAAAACGAAACCCGTTTATTCATGATGAAGTCTTATTAACAACTGACTTAAAAATTGAATGAGCCGACGTTTATAACAGACAGGATTGTTCTTCTTCTTTCACTTCTTGTGCCACTTCATCGATATTAAAATTGGTGTGATAGTTGTTTAATTGTCTCCACATTTCAACTTCTTGAGGTATTCTATTAAAGATTGAAGTATCCACGGGACCGTATAAAATTGGAACAAAAGGTTGTTTGTCCAATGTATCGATTAGATAGTCTTTAATTATTGCACTTGAAAATATTAGTTGTTTCAAATATCTGGTGACGGGACCGGTAGTACAGCTTAAAGTGTAAAATTTTTCTTTAGTAAAATATAATTTAACATTGTGGGTAGTTAAATCTCTGAAGTGAACAATTTGTCCTCCACGATGTTTTACTATATCAACTTCAATATTTGATTCCAATAAACTTAATCTTGTTCTTCTTCCAAATGTGTTGTTACTTAAATAGCACTCCAAAAGATGTAAATGTTTCATGAGAGATTCCCAAGTAGTTTCACTGAAAGTAACCATTTTGTTTCCATGATTTAAAATAACAATTGGTGAATAATCCATTGATTTTAAAATTCCAACTGATATACTTTTTGTCATGCATGAAGAAATTGGGTAGATAATCCGAAGAAATACTTCTGTTAAAATATTGGTTGTAATGTTAACTTCAACCTTCTTCCTTTTTACTTCTTTTTCAGCTTCTTCTTCTTCTCTCTTCTTATGTTTGTTAAACTTTAGGAACTCGTCCATTTCTCGTTCAACTTGTTTTTCTATATCTGAACTATTATCATCCATTAGAGGTGTATTTTCTTCTCCGTTAGTAGAATTCATCTTGCGAATGATGTTTCCCATACGACGGTTGAAGATAGAATGAAGTTTCCACTAATTATTTTCTCGCTTTTATATTTTTCGTAAAATCCTTGAAATTTATACAATTACATAATTGTTTGTTTTCAACTTGTCTTTCACAAATGAAATTCTAACCTCAAAAATTGAAGCAGATAATTCTAACCTCAAAAATTTGCAGTCGTTGTACAATTCTTCTTAAAGTACATTCTTCACAATTCCGGTCAGCGGTGTGTAAGTAACTATTTTATCATGTAGAATTAGACAGTATGCCGAAGTTCCATCCGCTACTGGTTCTTCAAATTCCATTTCAATTTTTATATCCACACTTGATGATTTTACCGATTCATTTTGTTTTGAACAATCGATTACAATTATTGGAGCCTTGGAATAATACTGGTCAGGTGATAATAGTGGTGTATTAGTTTTTCCATAATATGACGATTGAAATCTTGCATACATATCGTATAAAATGGAAAAACGTTTTTTGCTGAACATGACATTCAAATTGTCATAGGGAAAGAATTGTAATGAAAACTTTACAATTCTTTATTTTACAGTGATCAAATTGACCGGCATTTGCAGTGATAACATCTTTTCGCTTAGTTTGAAAACCGAGTATTATGTACCTTGCTCGTTCCAAGTAAGTTGATGTCTTGACGGTCCATGTTTGTCGTTCTGTCTGAGGTAGTGTAGGGTATTCATGAAATTCCCAACTTCGGAATGGCATCACAATATCACGGTCAGATTTCAACTTTCTCAATAATAGGATTCTATGTTCATCAGCCAATCTTACATGAGGTACTCTCCAAACAACTTTATCCAACTGTAGTTGCCATTCCAGTTTATCTTCCGTAGTTGCAGGGTCTGCAAGTATCAAGTCCTTATTAGTTGAAGATCTGAGTAATACTAATTCTTGTTTGACATTTATTATTACCCGTTTGTAATCTTCAGCGAATCCCAAAAGCAATCGTAAAGGTACATGAAAATCAAAGTGACCGTTGGAAGCTGGTGTTATAGTGTCTTTATCTGGGGCAACCCATCCGGCAGTGACTATTGAATTCTTCTCATGCGGTGTTAATGATGTTAATCCTTTCAATGTCGTTGTTAAACCAACCTTTTTTGTTGAATCAACCGTCACCCCTGATATTTCATATCTTATTTCATCAAAAAGATATGCCATCGGGTTATTTATAAAAGGAACTGTTGAAGCAGTTTTTCCATCCAATTTTAATACCCGTCCTTCGATGTACAAGTAACTTTCACACGGTAAAGTGTAAATATCTTGTTGTTGAATGGGGATCCTTATTTCATCGTTATTGTTTAATTTTGATGAAGTGTAAGGGTTGTGCGTGTGATATTCCTTCTCCCATAGTGTTTCGTCGAACGTTGGTCCTTGAGATATATCCAGGATATCCATCGCTGTTAAGTTTCAATCCAATCTTCTGTAGAAAACGAATGTTTTCCGATGTTAACTCTTCCAATGTCGAGGAGCTACTGAGCTCCCGACTCTTCCGTTGCGGTTTAAATGATAATCCCATGTTGACTTTTATGTTGCTGCTCTGATGTGTATCCGTATAGTAATTGTTTCTCCTCTAAAGTCAACACTATGACCGTCTTGATCCAATATGTTCAGTACGATGTCTGAAATGAAACTGGTGTTTAACGGTAGGTATATCAAGTTTTGTGGCTTCTCAACAATTTTAAAACCGGGAGCCACTGTTGGATAAAATGTATGTAAAATATGTTGATTAACTCCATCTCTATACGATCCGTGTATAATGTTGCACGTGACATCGATACTATTTACTTTCAATATTGTTACAGTTGAATCACCTGAATGAGTAGTTCCAGGAGTTAAGATTTTCTTTTTTGTATCTGTAAATCCAAGTAAACTGCCAAACGACTGTTCCAAGCTGACATCAATATAATATTTCGAAGTTATTTCTGCTTTTAAAGTATTATTGTTTCCTTTAACGGTGATATTGTCTTCTCCGAGTTGTTTCTGTAATAATTGGTTTATATCATCGATTTCATAAGCTCCAGTAGGAAATGTAATAATTTTCAATTCTGAGTATTTTCCTGCAGCATCCTTAGTTTCATAATAATGTAGTAAATTGTTCTTCCCTTCCGTAACATTGGGAATTGAGTTGTAGGTAGTCAAATCAAGTAATGCCGCTTCACATAATCGTTCCTTGGATAGACGCAATGCTGGGAACAGCGTACTTTTCAATGTGGATGAATTTCCACTCAATGACACTGTATACGATGACATCTTAAAGCTGACTGACACTTTTCGCTAGAAACTCCAAACATAAATGTCCACATATTTCAGTATTGTTAGGTTGTTCTCTTTTGTAATTGTAAAAAATGTTTTTGGAGTTTCGAAAATAATGTTGAAGTTCTTTTGGCGGTGGTAGATTGCCAAAACTGTCAAAGTAGTAAACGGTTTGTCAGAGCTTTTTATAGCATACCCAATGAGTGCCTGGACCATAGGTGGAATCCAAATTTACTATTCCAGTTTCATTTTTCCATATTTTAGTTGGTAATGCATCTTTCATAAAAACTCCTCGAAAGAATGGTATTTTCAAACATTTTACATAATCATTTAACTGATGATTTGTTAAGGCTTTATTTGGAATTATCAATTGATTCTTCTTATTTAGTACACACGGTATGGTCTTAGGTATAAACCTGCTCCGTTTTTTACCATTTGCCAAACAGAAGTCTTCTTTACACTTGCCTTATGAGTTCTACGACGTCCTTTTTTAATGTTTCCACCTCTTTTGGGAGCGCCTCTCTTTGCAGGTCTTCCTCTGCGACGTCTTCCACCACCTAACTTTGCTTTTGTCTTCATGGCTGTAGTTACTGCCCAAGCCGATGCTTTTTCTGCAATACTTGCGTCACTTGATTTTACTCTTTGCCAAGCTTTTTCCGCTAGAATTTTATCTGCTATTGATCTATTTGTTGAATCTTTATACTTTGAATATGCTATATCGTGTTCTTTGCAAGCTTGATCTAATTTATTAATTCCAGGATCTCCTCTTGCTAAACGTTTTGCCAACTTAGTTCCAGGTCCACAATATTGATAACCTCCAGGAATATGTAATTCGTATGGTAGAGCGTCTATCGCTCGATTTACAATAGCACCAACAGGTATCCGTTTAAGCAGGGATAACGCAGCTGACGTTATACCACGTCCTCTCTTGTTGCTGTCTTGATGATGACTGAGTGATACAGCCTTCATTATGTAGTCTTATATAAACTGGCGTGTTTACTCCACAAGATGCTTTACATAAATGAATAAGTTATGTATAATTTTATATATTTAAACACTTAGTTATTCAAATTAATGATATACTGATTTATAATTCTATTTTTAATCCAAGCTTCCCGTTCATCGGGTTGAATTATCACATGACTCGTTGTACTAGCTATATGATTATGGGTATCAATAAGTAAATTGCCCACTATTCTTATTAAACAATCTAAATTTACAGCATCTTTTGGATGTTGAGGATCATGTAATTGCATAATACGTTTATCATTACATGTGTAAGCTGTTGAATCACTTTTTGATGTTTTTATGACTTGTCCAATAGTAGCAGCATCATTTGAATCTTCACCTGGTAAAATATTAATTATTTTCTTCATCTTTGCATCATATTGGGTCCCAAAGTGTTTATCCCAAGTTATTGTTTGTTTCATTGTAACACAATCATTTTCTTCGTAACCAGGATAAATATCTTTTATTCTTCTATTACGACCATTGTATGTACCTAATGCACCACCACTCGCAATTAATGTTTGTACCATTAGAGGTACATCTGAATCTTTTATACCAAATCTTCCATTTGTTATTGTTTTATGTCCTGCATCCCATTCATCATTATTTCCTTGCATTAAATTAAACTTTTCATTTCCATGTATAAATTTATCTCCCCGCTTTAACACGGCATCTTCATGTTTTACAAAATTGGATGTTTCCTTTTTTAATTCTTTAGATAATTGTTCCATAGTAACAGCATCTTTTGGTTGAGAACCAAACTTTACATTTGTCAATGTTTTACCATGACAATCGATTTCATTAACATCTTGTAAAATACAGTTGTCCTTGATGTATTTTAGGTTTACAGCATCACCGTCTTCCTTTGGGTATCCAATGTCATTTATAATAAATTTATAAAAAGAATATCCATGTTTAGTTTTTTTCCGGTATTATAGAATGTAAATATTCTTTATTAACTGAATCTTTATCATTTTTGGGATTTCCCACGTTGGTTATTCTATAATTTCCAGCATCATATGTTTGTCCATCTTTTAAGTTGTTACCCCATTGCAATTTTAAATTGTTTGAAAGTTCAGATGATAAGTACTCTTTAGTAATTGCATCAGAACCTTCAGTTGGTTTACCAACATTAATTAATCTATGTGATTTAACATCGTAAATATTCTTATGTAATTTCAATGATGTTGAAGTAGCTTCTTTTACTGTCTTTAAATTTGCTCCATCAGTATCTTCTTCTGGATCTTTAACTAATTTTAAACGTTTATTACTTATGTTATAGTCACCTTCAGGTGTTTGCGGTAATCCGCTTCTTTTTCTGTCTTCTCTAACTTGCACTCCTAATGCGGAGTAGCGTCCGAACTTGTCGACGCTCTTGTTAGAACTGACACATTATATGCCTGCAACTCTTATATATCCGCGGGAAATTATACAATTATGCCGCGATTCCTGAGTTCGTCAATTAGAGCTACCCATTCATTATTTAAACCTGTATGACCAGCTTCCATGGCTTCATGCAATAGTCTCATTCTATCAACCAATTTATTGATATCGTTGTAGTAAATCACATTCGTATTGTATAGATTTTTCATCAATCCTTTACCAGATGTTGAAGTATCTCCTTTACTCTTTTTACCATGTTGTTCAAGAAGTGATAAATCCATAAGTGATAAAGATTTTCTTTTCAGTGGTTGTCTCACCGCTGGTGCAGTACGTAATGTTGGCAATTTTCGTGGAGGAAACAACTTTTTTATAACGATGTTATATTTTGTTGCACGTGAACGATTAATCATTGCATCCTTTGAGTAGTTTCTTTTATGAGCGTTAGTATTTTGTAGAATCTCCTTAAAAACACTTAAATCTTTGGATGAATATCTTAGTGGTATGTTTTTAAAAATTAATTCATATAATCCTTTTGTTCCTTTATATCTATGCTCACCAATAATGATGTAATCGTCTTGTGTTATTTCAAGCTTTGAATCGCCGATCTTCAATTCATTCCCATCAATTCTTGCTCCGTATACATGTGATCTACTCAAATTTGGGTTTGATTTCATGTCATGTAGCATTTTCATTATATATTTTCTTCCAAGAGGTCCATGTTGTAATATATCGCTACTCAATTGAGTTAAATTTGGAATAGATTGTTCAGCTTCAGGTATTGGCTGTTCTTCTTCCTTTTCAACAATTGGTTCTTCTTCTTTTGTTTCTTCTTGCTCACTAGCACTTGTATATGAATCATCATCTTCTTCTTTTTTTAATGCTTGTACTTCTTGTTTAGAAACTGGTAGTAAAACATCTCCTTCATAACGAGGTTTACCAATAGTTTCTGATATCTGTTTTAAAGGTTCCGTAATAGGTTTAAATGTAGTCTCTAGAAATTCTTCTCTTTCACTTAAACCCATCCTCAATGCACGATTCTTCATCCTAATAGAATCACTGAGTGATTTTATTTCTTTCAATAGTTTTTCTTGATTCACCATGTTTACACTGTGAAGTTCAACGTGTAACTAGATGTAGCATCGGTAGTTCAACGCATAAATACAAATTTATCCAACCCTATACGATATCTACCATTTTTAATATCTTCTTCCTTCATAATAACGAGAAAGCTATATTTCTCATTCCATGCTTTGCCACACATCTCTTTAAATTTTTCAAATGACATATCCGCATTTACATGATCATTATATATATGCTTTAAATTTGTTTCATCTTGCTTGAAGATGATCAACATATTTGCATTGTCTCTTATAAGTTGTTTTGGAATTTTACTGTATGTTTGACCAATGTAAATGCTATCAATATTATGATGTCTTCCCATAGCAAAATAATTCCTTATTGTGTCATGATTTTCACAAGAAACATCGTCAAATATAAAAATAGAAAATGGTTTTGCTTCATTTGGTTGCATAATTATTTCACTGGCATTAAACTTGTAAAAATTCACTTCAGGTACACTTGCAAGTACTTTATCCAATAATTGATATTTTGGTTGTTGCAATGATTTTGAAAAAATGTATATATTATTAAAACGCAATCCTTTAGGATTAGTTATAAGGTTAAAAACATTAGTTTTTCCACAATTTGAAGGACCAGTTATTAGACATCTTATCGTATTTGGTAGTAATTCACCATGTTTTCCATGATTTAACTTATCATTGTCAACTGTCAATTCATCAATGTTATTGATATTAAATCGGTCTTTTTGTTGTACAATCTCCATCTTGTATAAAGGTTAAACACACAATGAGCTATTAAACAACTATACTAAGTCTTTTGAAGGAATCCAAGAGTCGTCACTTTTATCAAACCTTAACCACCGGACTTAAACCATATCCTTTTTCCTTTGTAAAATCTTCTCGACAAGATATACATCACCAACTGTTGATTTCAACAATTCGTGTCCGTAGAATCCACCTTGAAGTAATTCACCCTTGTTATCCTTTAATAAATAGGTTTCAGGTATAGTTGGTTGCACTTTATAAATTGTAAATACTTCATTAGTCCAATTTGGTAGATATCTTTTACTAAATACACCTTTGTATTTGCTTATACGAACTTTATCGTTGACCTTGAACTTCTTTGGTTGCAATTTTTCCAATTTCGGTGTTGTATTATTTTTAATGCGTTGTAATACAATTTTCGCATTAGCACTCTTTACCTGGATAGGTTTCATTCCAATGGTACGATGATATTTGTTGTTATACTGTTTTATAAGATGTGGTAATATGTCATACCACACGTATGATCCTCGTTTTGAAAATTGTTTATACATCGCACCTTTCAATGTTCTATTGAATCTTTCAATTATTGAAGCTTTAACTTCAGAATTTGTAGAATAATGATTTATTTGATATTTCTTCATCAAAGCTCTAAAGTCTTTATTAAAATATTCTTTTCCATCATCGGTCTGTAGATGTTTAATTTTAAATGTATTTCTTTGTATTGTGGTTTCCATAGCTTTTGTAACACTTTTACCAGTCTTATCCTTCAATGGTAAAGCGTCAGCTATTTTAGTAAAACAGTCTATAATTGTTAAAATATATTTAAATCCTTTGTTTAATTTACTGTGCGGTATCATTTCAATGAGATCAGCTTGATAAAGATCATTCATTCCTTTAATGATTGTACTTCTTCTTGGAAATCTTCTTCTTGCTGGTTTATGTAGTTCATTTACAATCTTGTCCTTCACACTTTCCATCTTCAGATGTTGCTTGTACACCGCTTGTAAAAATACTAATGCATAGAATAGTTTAATCTCATTTATATAGTTTGAATATAGGTCAAGGCCATTTCATAATAGTGTAAAAAAGAGGGAACATGGCATTGGGCTTGCCATGTCCCCTCTTCTTTACGGAAAGGAAAAAAGGAAGAAGGAGAGGACGAAGAATAGGTTTACTGGTCGATAGGGTTCAGGGAGTAGTGGCCGAATGGTAAAGTATTAATTTTATCTTCTAAAATATGGCGCTTGTCATCTTTGTAGCTTAATGCCCACTTTGTTTGTTTGACACTAAAAAGTTGATGATTATAACTTCTAATAGTGTTGAACGTTGCAGTTGTTTCAACATTTTCAAACAAACATCTTTTATAATGTTCAAACTGTACGTTCTTCTTCAGAAAAGAAGTTTTTATTCCTTTGGCCTTCTTCGTGACTTGATGTTCGTTCTTCTCGTTTATGTACAGTTGAAACGAATACAGTTTGGACATTAATGCTACAATTTCCATCATCGGCACACCATTTGTTTCATCTTTAAATTTTCCTAATACTTTCTTGTTTCTGTCATAGTCGTAATTTGGATGATCCTTAGGATAATCGGAAAAGTCGAAATCATCTTTATATATAAAGGTGCGTAGATCTTCATACATGTCATTTGTTTTAATCCAGTAAATTAGTGCATCCGTATCCATATATGCAATACCAATGTTCTCTCTTCCATAAAAGTTAACCATCTTCTTATAATGAAACTCGTACATATGTGTTTTTGAAATATCCAAGATTGACATTCCAAGATACAAAGGACGATCCATTTCAACTGACTTCTTGTTCATGGAAATAACGACTAGATTTTCATTAATAATTACAGATGAACCAAAGTTTGGTTGTTGCACTAATTTCTGTAATTTTACTGGATCAGTTACCAATTTGATATCCTTATGTTTCCTTTTGTTTTCCAAAGTCTTGCCAAATATTGCGTTGTTCATTAGTTTAAAAAAATCTTTTTGAAAACTTGATGTAGCAGCAGCGTTTCTTCTTGTGTTGTTGTCGATGTACGGTTTTAACCAACAAGATTGAGAAAATTGTAGTACTCGATTAATTTTTGTAATTCTCAATCCTAAGTCTAAAGCCTGTTGTATCATCCAGTAGTGTCCGACATACCGAGACTTGTCGGTTAAAGTCATCATTAATTTCGGCCATCTTCCAGTTGGAGAAATTTCGGTCTTCGGAAGCAGTGGTAAATCATAATGTTGATCGTGAAGATGTTCGGGATATTCAAAATCGACGTCAAAAATATAACCTGTTTCACCATACTTCGGTATATCCATTATGTTTCCAATTGATTCTGGGTCTATCCATTTGAAATTATCATATGGAAGGGGATTCGACATTGCCCATCCGTATAAGTTATTTGCATCGAAATAACCCAGGAATGTTGTTGGTTTTGATGCATCATAATCGGGCAGATACTTGTTGTTCGCCTTGAAGTGTCGTGTAACACTTTGCGTCAATCCCCCTCGAACTCCTGACTCTAACATCATAACCATATCTATATCAGTAAGAAGTTGAATTTTACAATTTGTTTCTTTTAACATAGCTTGCCATGCTAATCCAGGTGAAGTGTACGAATGAAGAGGGTCCAATCCATATGCTGCAAAACATGTATTTCTAAATTCTTCCATTATATCACATAATAAAGTTACATCTAATTTAACATAAAAATCTGAATATTCTCCCAATGTTGTAAATCCTAATTCATTCCATACTTTACATGCATGATCATAATCCTCTTGAGATATGTCCATGTTGTATAGTTTACTTTTGAATTCTTCTTTTGGCGGAAGTGATGTTTCATTAAATTTTTCTAAACTGTCTATATAATCATATGGGAAAACACCTTTCCGAAGTACAAGATCCAGTTTGTCGTTACTTACAATCTTCTTTGTTTCAATAAAATCTTTCTTCCTTAAATTTTCAGAAAGTTTAGACAAACTCGATGGCATAAATCGGTAGGAGTCTAAGAATCTTAATTTGACATTTCCAACTGTTTTAGAGAAACTTATAAATTTTTCTGAAGTTTCAGCCAACACATCTATTGAACCATTGTCTCTTCCTAATTCAGGTATTATAAAATGAGCATCATACCCACTGAGGTTATGCAGAACCACAGGAATAAATAGTGGTAAACGATAGCTCAAATTGCATTTATTACAAGCAGCACCCCTGTAATAACCTGTAAGGTGGTCATGATCTTTAACTTTATAATTGTCAATGGTAAATTCATTTTTACATAAGAAACAGTGAGTTGCATTTTCATGTTGAATTTCCTCTTCTTCCTCCATCGGTTTCATTGGTACGATATTCGTATATAATCTTTGTACATTTTCAGCTATTAAATATAAATGGTCAAGAAATATTGTTTCCACATTTTCACCACGATATACTAAAGGTTCTGAACTTAATCCATATTGGTTTAAATGTTCTTCTGATAATGTTGATTTAACCATTAAACAAAAACTATTTGGTTTGTGCATTTGATATTTGACACTTTTTCTAGCTTCACAATTTTCATCTTCTATAGGAATTAGTGTTGATTCAAAGTCCGCATATACAACTATAGGGATACGGTATTGATGATGAACCTTTTGAAATGTAACAAATGCTCTGTTTTCCGAAGGTAAATTAATCTTTGCTTCATAATTATTGTTACATAGTCTTTTGTGCTCTTGTAACCATTCTCTTCCTTGTCTTCCTTCTCGTTGAAAATTAAAACATCTCTTGCAAATTATCTTTCTGTGTCGAGCTTTAGAAAGCTGCTTGTTAACAAGAGAGTCGAATTTCTTTATGTACACATAGTGAGACACATCTCCTCGCGTAAGTAGTAGTAAATCCGTATGATCTGGTAGCTCTTCTTTCACAATACGTAAAGGATACACTTTGTTTGAACTATCTAATGCAAAAACATTGATAGACGTACCGGGATTTTTCTTCTCAAATTTTGATATATCTTTCAGTGATACAGGATAAGTGATTCCTTGAAAATTGTATCTAAATCTTTGATTTTCATATTCTTGGTCAGGTCTATTCGCATGATGTGGTACAAATTTAGCTGTCATTGCATAACGAAAACATTCATTGTCTTCATTTTTAACATTAACACAAGATTTTGTATTTTCAATTATTTTTGGTAAAGGAATGTAACTAGATCCCATTAGTCCATATCCATGTTTATGAACTCTTATATCTAATACTTCAATACTTGTAAGACTCCATCCGGATCCTCTTCCTTCGTGTTCCTGAATTTTTGTTAATATTTCTTCTATACAGTTTTCTACTATTGAATCAATGTTTGAACTTTCCATAATGGTTCGGTTTTTTGTTATGAATCCTCTTGGTGATAATTCTTCTTGTACATTTATAAACATAGCTTCTAGTAGTAAACCAAATTTAAGAAAGTTCAATCTTTTTAATTCTTCTTTTAAAGTTTTACTTACGATTGGTTTTGCTTCTCTAATAAATTCTTCTAGCTTCAAGTTTTCATTTTGAATCTTATGATGCATTACTACTTTACCGGGTAATGCAAATACTTGTAGATTCGGTAAAGTAGTTGAAGATGTTGCAGTTATTTCATCTTGTTCATCTTGTTCTTCTTGTTGTTCTTGTTGTTCTTGTTGTTCTTGTTGTTCTTGTTCTTGTTCTTGTTCTTGTTCTTGTTCTTGTTCTTGTTCTTGTTTTTCTTCTGGGTTGTTGTGAATTAGTTCTTTATGACAGTCTAATAGAATTTCATCGTGAAACGATTCCGAACATTTATCGCAACGATACATGTTGAGATGTTTACTCTTTCGAAATTTCGCCAAGAAATGAAATGGGCTCTCATGTTCCTCCTTTTATAACGGTTCCCCCACCACTATTTCATCTTCTTCACTATCCAAGGAAATCAAACGTTTTGAACAAAAATATTAACCTTCTACAAACTAATTGTTCATTCGTGTTCTTTATTCCCATTGGAGTTTTAGTATATACTTCTTTATATTCGAGCTTTAACGAACTTTCCCCTACCCAACTAATTCTAGTTACTTTTAGGTGGAAATGGCTAAAGCACAGACACTTGGTTGAACTAAATTTGCGCATAAATTAACTATAGTTGAACTAAAAATTCGCATAAATTAAAAGTTAGTTCAAAACTAAAATTCGACAGTGTTAAAAAAAAATCTAACAGTTAAACAAAAATAAATGTTAGTTTAAAACTGAAATTCAACAGTGTTAACCAAATCCTAACAGTCGAACAAATAGGTCAAGGTAATCCAATTTAACGCGAGAACGAGGAATAGAGCACTAAGTGGCATGTTAGTCCATTACCACAAAGTGATCTATTCCTCGCTCTCTATTCTACATCTACTTTTTTAGCTTTACTTATTTATATTAAAAGGTTCAAATTTTACCATGTAGAATGTCCATTCTTGCTTTTCAATTCTTCGATTGTTTTTAGCAATTGTAACAAATATTCGTTAGTTTTCACCAAAGTCTTTATTTTGCTACATCCAATTTCAATAGAAGGTATTATAAGTTGTAATTTTATAAGTTCAATCTTTTCTTTCTTGCGAATTTCTCTCTTTATTATGTTGTTCCTTATTTTTGCTGAAGATTTAAACTCCATGTTGTTTCTGCTAAAGCCACAATAATAAAAGTCTCTTCAAACAACCTGCATTTATACACATTCCCCCACCATTTTATAATCCCCACTCCTTTTCCCCTTCTTTATAGGATTTGAAAGGGATAGGGTGTAGGGTGGGGGAAGGGTAATTTTGTTATTACACTAGTTGTGCAAGAAAATAGCCGCCAGTGTCCACACCTTGTTCATAGCACTCCATCATAGATTGTGCCCACTGCAACATGCGGTCTCTGTCATTTGGTGTGACAAGGAAAGAATGACTATCACCATACAATATAAAAGAGTCAATTCGTACATAACATCCTGAGTCCAACCATTTATTAGCTTCAGCCATAAACTTTTCTATTGTATCAAATGGAAATTGTGGATCAATTGCTATAACTTTACGTTCTTCACTAAGTTCAACAGTATAATCATCATCGTCCTCATCATCTTCACTTTCACTGTTGTTACTTAAAGTGTCTTCAGATTGTTCAAAAACATCAGAAATTTCGGAAGAATTAAAATTTTCATTCAGATGAGGAGGCATTTTGAAGCAAGAAATATTGTAAACAGCAGAGACGAAACGACAAGAGCGGCGTGTAGAAGAAAAATGAAGCAGTGACCAACGCTCGCTCCACTTTTATAATAGTATGCCAATGAGGGGTAGGAGCTGACCGTGACCAGACATCCACCCAAAGGAGTGGGGGGGAAGTACTTTTCTTACTACTCGGATGGAAGTAGGTTAGTAGGTCACAAGACTTAGAGTGTTAAAAAATAATGGGGGAGAAACACAACGCTATAATGCATTGTGTTTCTCCCCCATTATTTTTTAAGCAACAATTTGGAAAAAAAACTATGTGAATTTACTTTCTACGCCCCCACCTTGTAATACCATCCACTTTGTGTCTGAGGAGATAGTCTTTAGAGTCTAACTCATAAACGGATTTCTCTTTGCGCAAGGATTCAATTACTTTAATATTATATTTTTCGCCGTTACAACTTGCCAAAATGTGTTCATTGTCAATAACACTTTCAAAAAAATAAACACAACCTCTCTTAAGCCTATTTCCTTTCACACCAATAATTTTGGATTGGTATTCAATAGTGGGGGTTTCTGTCAGTTGTGGTTCAGAAAGGTGTTTCACGACATGTACACGGCAAAAACTTTCATTTTTAACACATTTCCTCCCACAAGCTGATCCTTTCTTAATTCCCCTAGTGAGCACTTCAGGGCAAGTAGTGGGACGGATAAATGCCCTATGACGCTCTTCTTGTAATAATTGAAATTGCTCTGAAGGAGCAGGCTTAGGAGCAGGTTTGGGAGTAGGCTTAGTGGATTTAGTTTTATGATAGGTGTGGTCTTCAGGCATAGTAAGTGGTGGGGTAGGAGGCAATGGTGACAGTGGAATGACAGGTGTACTAAGACGATGAAGCAAAGTTTCAAATGAAGGGGTATTAGAACGGGGAGCTGGCTTCTGTGGTGGTGGCATGATGGTTGATAGCGGTGTGGAGTCGTTTGAAAGCGAAGTAGAAGGCGAAGGCGGTGAAAAAATGCTTCGAAGTTTAGAAGTCTTGGTAGGCGGAAGAATAGTGCCAGAAGTTGAAGGTTGGGATCCAAGTTTCTTCTTGTACCAGTCAGGAGGATTTTTCAGACGAAGAGTTTTCTTAGGTACAGTAACAGCCGTAGTAGAAGTTGAAGTAGAAGTAGAAGTTGAAGTAGAAGTTGTAGTTGGCAGAGATGACATGGTTGTGGCTCCAAGTTCGCAGCGTAACGTCTGGAATCAGAATGAAATGTTAGCCGCAGTCGGTGCGTCTTTTATAACAATATGCAAATGAGAGGGGTAGCAGCTGGCCGAGACTAATTATTGACCTCGGAGGTGGGGGAAAAGGGGAAAGAGAAGGTATTTATTTCAAATAATTCGCATAACTTTTGACTAAAATAAGATAACCCAATTCTTCTTTTACCAAAATGTTTGTCTTACATAGACCTTTTCAATGATGTATCGCTTGTCCAAATCCGTCAATCCGTTATCAAGTTATAGCCATTTTAATTTTTCAGGTCATGACCGGTCATTCACCCGGAGTAGTAGGGGAAGGAGTGGGGGTAGGAGTAGGGGAAGGGGGGGGAATCAACTCCATTTTTTCGGGGGGGGGGTGGGGGGGTGGGGGGGGGTTTACCGGTGGGGGGGAGGGGGGGGAATCGACTCCATTTTTTTTGGGGGGGGGGGGTCACCGGGGGGGGGGGTCATTGACCTTTCCAAAAGTAGGTCAAGGTCACTCAACACTTATAAAAAACCAAGGTGATGGAAACAGTAATACTGTTCCCACCACCCTGTTTGCCTAACGGGTTCCCACTCCCAACCCACTAGTTACGTTCTGCAAGGGAGGCCCTGGTCCATCCGCATCAAAGCGTAACGTCCCTGTCCGCATCAAAGCGTAACGCTAAATAGGGAAACTGGAACAGCTAATGCAGAAACGCAACTCTAACCCCACCCAAACTAAACCCACCCATCATATTCCTAAACAAAATGCAAAAACCTAGTCCGCAATTTGCGGATGTCCCACCCCTTCTAAGTGAAGTTCAACGGAACTTCTGAATTTACAATTAATCTACCCCATAACATCTAGCTGTAAGGCAAAACAACATTAATTAGTAGTACCAACACTTAAAACTAACAACACATCATTATTAAAAAACCAAATAATTCAACACAACCAAATACCATCATTATTCTTAAAATTAATACACCTTAATGCTAAACACCTCTTAAAATTAATACACCTTAATGCTAAACCCAACTTATAACTAACATCGCAATGCGCAAATTATTTCTTAAATTAAATACAACTTAAAACTAAACACACACACACACACATACCACATTGCATTAAAAAACGCAACATAGTAGAAGAAGTTCAAATATATATAGGCCTACTATATATTTGAAACCTCTTGCTGAGTCGCCAACAACCTTTCGCTATGAAAGTTTGTTGACGACTGACGCTAAGATCAGGCTCGTATTGCTCCTCGGATTCTCGAGTAGTGGGGGAAGTTGTTTCACTCCAGTACAGTGTTCAATCCAGTCCAGTTCGCAGCAGTGTAAAAGGAAGGCAAAGGAGTGGGGAGCGGCGCATGCGCAACAACACAAAACCAAGGTTTGAGGTTAGAATTATCCATGTGCAGTAGCGCTAAAGTGAGTAATACAGGACTAGGCGCATGCGCATAGCATAGACTGATTCCGATCCGGAGAACTCGTTGCATGCGCAGCAGGTTTGAGGTTAGAATTATCCATGGCAGCTGTCATGTTTAGTCTGGTTTCACCACATAGAGTCAGCAACCGGTGGTGACCGGTCGTTGGCCTAGAAGGAGTAGGGAAAGGTGGTGACCGGCCATTGACCCAGAAGAGTGGGGGAAGGAGTGGGGGGGCTCCATTTTTTCGGGGGGGGGGGAGGGGGGGGCTCCATTTTTTCGGGGGGGGGTCATTGACCTTTCCGGTCATTGCCCCAAAACCCCCTACTACTCTTACTACTCAGGTGAAAGTCGGTCATCAGCGGCAGCTGCCCGGAGTAATTGCTAAAGCTATAAAAACCAGGTAGTTGGCTCGGGCATCTGCCCGGGGAAGTGGGCCGCTGCTGGGCTATAAAACTAGACTGCTCATTTGCGCCGCGACCATTAACTTACTGGCTTTCATGTTGATTGCATCGTTATAGCTACTACATTATTTACGTTCATTTACTTCTAACCTTACCACATAGTGTTTCATTACTACATATTGTTTAGTTAATTCTAACCTATAACTCTATTTTGTTAGTACATGACATTCTGTTTCATTTATCTCTTTATAACATATTTTATTTCTCAGTCTTCTTTTGACTTCAACATATAACACACCTCCTGTAATGGTTGCGCAGAGTTTAAAATTAAAACTGTTGCGAACACAACACATATTACAAAATAATTCTAAACTTTCAGTTTCAAAGTCTAAAACTAATTTAAGTAAAGTAAGAAAGCGGTACAGTTTTAACCCATTATACTCTTCAACAAATTCGCGGGTTAATGTTGATGATAGTATTATTCAGGACATCTTGCGTTATATGTTACACTTCAACAATTTTGAACTTGTTACACCTATCGACTGTGTTCAACAAGTTTTTTTATTTTACCCCCACTATTCCTTATATAAGTGCTCTCACCACAATTCCTACTTTATACTCCTCTATTCTCTACAGCTCAGCTAAGATTTGAGGTTAGAATTATCCATGGCGGTCGCCATGTCTGGTTCAGTTTTACCACATAGTGTCGGCGACCGGTTATTGGTCTAAAGGAGTGGGGGAAAGGGTGGTGGGGGAAGGTTGCCATTTTATAAGCCCTCTCCCTAGGCGGCGCTTCTCATTCGATCGCCAACTTTCAAACGATAAACACCTCTCCCATGGCACGAATCAATTATCCCGCTATCACCAACTACTTCAACTTAAAACTATTTCTGGTGATAGTTGGATAGAATTTTTAAAAACTTACTCTGGATGACCTTGACATATTTTCCACATCCCAGTTATAAGTTTGAATTTCAATTTTCAACTAACTCTTAATTTTTGTTCAACTGTTAGAGTTTCGTTAACACCGACGAATTTCAATTTTAAACTAACTTTTAATTTATGCGCACTTTTAGTTCAACCCCACTTTATGCGCAAATTCACTTCACCCTAACGCCAACACTATCGCCATCTCCACCCCAACCTATATGGCATAACATATAACTACAACATCTCATATATACCCTCTAACCCCCACCGGAAGCTATATGGCATGGCAGCTGGCGCCAGCTGCCCGGGCAACTGCTCCCGGGCAGCTGCTACTTCCGGTCTAGGTGTGACCAAACCACACTACTAATTTGAATTAATATATATTTTTTAATGAACTTACTATGTAGATAGCTACTTTATATGGATATCAATTGCTAATATACTGGGTGCCTTACAGAGAGGTCGCAATTTTAGAATTAATATTCCATACGTATTATTTGATAAAATACGTTCAGCCTTATTAGTAATATTAATTAGGTCTACGTAAAAAATTCTTTATAAAAATTAAAAAATCAATGTAAAAAATTACGATAAAAAATTTTGACTTTAATAAAATATTAACTGTTATATTATATTGTAATTTAAATTGAATATGGTGAATATTTAATGATTTTAAAACAATATTTTCATATATTTTATACAAATGTGTTGTTGTTATAAAAAATTTAACGAATATTTAAGATGGTATAACTTTTTATGTTAATTTATCAGTAGTGTGTTTTGGTTACTTCTGGCCCGGAAGTGACGTCACCGGAAGCCACATGCCACGGCACGCAGCTTCCGGTGGGCCAGAAGTGGGGACAATAGATGTCGGGGTGGAGATGGCGAGAGCGTCGGCGGTCGGTTGAGCGAAGAGTGCGCATAAAATAGAAGTTAGTTCAAAATTGAAATTCGACGGTGTTAATAAAAACTCTAATAGTTGAACGAAACTAGAAGTTAGTGTAAAACTGAAATTCAACAATCGGGGTGTTGAACTAAATTCGCGCATAAATTAAAAGTTGGTTCAAAACTGAAATTCAACGATCGGGAGTTGAACTAAATTTGCGCATAAATTAACCGGGGTTGAAGTAAAACTTCGCATAAATTAAAAATTAGTTCAAAATTGTAATTCGACGGTGTTAATAAAAACTCTAACAGTTGAACGAAAATAAAAGTCAGTTCAAACATAGCGCAGTCATAACAAGAGAGAGAGAGAGAGAAGGTAAAAAGAAGTGTTAAGTTCCGCGGATAGAACGAGAATGAAGAATGAAACATGACGCGTCGAAATATATGCGTGACTGTAGATGTCAGTTAATGGGGGGTCTAGAGCTTCCGGCCTGTCAGATGGTGAATTAATCAATGGGGGGAGTGGAGATGGCGCTCGGTTGAACTAAAATTGAGCATAAATTAAAAGTTGCTTCAAAACTGAAATTCAACTTGATAATGTGGGGTACGGAAAGTATGTCAAGGTCATCCCGAGTAAGTTTTAAAAAAGCCTATCCCGCTACCACAGGAAATAGTTCTGAGAGTTGAACTACCCGGTGATAGCGGGATAGGTAGAAGACTCTTTTGAACTTTATTCGTAAAAACAAATACAATCAATGTGCAAAAACAAATACAATCAATGTGCAATACAGGTTGAATTTTTGTGATGAAATACGGAGTTGTAAAAGTAAACGCCGACGACGAGGATAAGGTAAAGGCAGAGTCCCCAGATGACGTATTTGGCAAGTTTGAAGAAACGTAATATCTCGAGTTGGTTTTCCTGTTCCAATCGTTTAATTTCCAATTTCAATTTATCCTCTTCCATTCTAGTTACAAAGGGAACTTCATCCATCATATCCATCATGATTGTGTTAGTGTTTGAAATTTTAAAAGAAGTTATGTTGATAGTACAAAAGTCGAAGACGGAATGAGGAGTGAAAGCGAGAAATGTTAGTTAAATAAAAAAGTGGTGGGGGAAAAGATGAATTACAAAGAAGTGGTGGGGGAAAGATTTTGCTCTTCATTATTACCGTCAGTAGTGTCAGATGGTGCAGGAGTTAGATTTAGTAAACTGTCTTCGTCCGAATTTTCAACCTTATCACAAATAGGACAATCGTATGTTATTTCCAAATTCATTTTGATAGTTGTAAAATTATCTACAAGTTCTTGTAAAATATTAAAAATAGCTTGTAACTCTTCTTTAGAGTTTATTTCAAAACTAGAATTCATCCGTGCCAATGGAGAGTTGTTCATCGTTGGAGAGTCGGCGAGTAAATGAGGAACGCCGCCAAGGGAGGGGGCTTATTTAACGGCGAGCTTATGATTAAATAAAAAGCTAAGTTCTTCTTCTTCGTCTTTTAATTCAAATATCTTAGCTGGAGTATTTGCCTCGTCCTCCTCACTCTGTGATGATGAAGATAATTCACCAGGACGTAAATATTGAACATCAATTCTGATCCATCTCATATAATATCTATCCATTATAGCAAGCAAGTTTTGAAACAATTCTTCCATTTCTTCCCTCTCAGTTATTATATGATGAAACCTGACGAAAGGTGTTCCCATGTTGTTAGTTAGAATGTTGGAAGTGAAATAATTCAAAGGTGGATTCAATAAGACACAAAACTTAAACTAATGGTGGGGGAAATTTAAAAGACTTATGGTGGGGGAAATCTAAAAAAACCAATGGTGGGGGAAATCTCAAAGTCATCCAATTGAAGTTTTAAAAAAGAGTGTAAAACTGAAATTACACATTCGATGGTTCAACAGGATCTGAATACCAATCCGACCTGTACTTACATCTTTTTATCATATGTGTACAAAAATCATCTTGATGAGACTTGGTGCGTTGACAGTAAGCTAGATCGAGAGGATGAAATTTGAAACATCTTTGAGGACAGCATGTATGAAAATATCTTGATTTGTAGAATTTGAAAGTTCGCAATTCCGGCGGCGGTAGTTGTTTTGTTTTGCATTTGCAGTAACAAGATCCGAAAAATTCACACTTAGTGCAAGCTAACCCGTCCACCATCATTGGTCCTAAATCTGTACACTGTTGTTCACAACAGTAACGAGGTTCGTACTTGTAATTTTGTTTTTCCATGTTGACGCTGCTGCGTCCAGTGAAAGAATAAGAGTGTATAGTGTTGAATAGTCAGTTTTATGTCCTACGAAAAGTGGTGGAGGTAATTTCAAGGTCATCCAAACGAAGTTTTAAAAAATTATACCTTACTAATGTAAGGAAAATTGATACTTAAGAAGTTTGTTTCTGTTTGTTTTCTTCAGACTTTTTCTCTCTCTCCTGTTTGTTTTCTTCAGACGTTTTCTCTCTCTCCGCTTTAGCCATAGCGATAAGTTCTTCAGTCGATAGTGGATGTACTTCAGGAAATTTTAAAATTAATTTAGCCTGATATCCTTCTCGGGTTAATATTTCTAAATCTTCTGTCATTTGTTAAACGGTGTTGTAATCTTTTCCATAGATTTTTCCATCAAGTTCGATCATCATTCTGTATAACATCTTTAAAATTAGGTGTTGACGCAGCGAGAGTCGGGAAGCGAATGATTAGTTATACAAGTATCATTCCCTTTTTATCAACTTGACATTGATCACGTGATTCCTTAGTTTTATTTGTTAAAAGTTATTTAACATTGGTAATACTTGTGGAACTTGATGTTATGTTGACCAGTCGGCGATGAAGATGTTGTAGGTTGTGTAGAAAGAAATACTTCATCATCACAGTATTTTGTTTTAGTAAACATCCTTACATTAGTAGCACTAACATCAACAGTTAAGTGATAACCACTGGTAAGTAAAACTCGCATTTCGTTGGTTAAATCTTCAAGTTGTTCAAAACTCGTAATGGTGTTGGTATCGTAAGATGCACACTTGACCTTTAGGGACATGTTGAAGTTTTGTATTTAGTTATAGAGAGCGAGATGTGTACGGTACGAAAGCTAGTCGTAGACTGAAGAATTTCACAAGTTGATTTTCACTTTTATTAACACACAAAATTAGGTCAAGGTCATCCCGTGGAATTTTTTAAAAAAGCAACATATTGCTATGTACAAAGACATAACAATATGTTGCTTCTTTTATTTTTTGTGTTGTTTTATATCATCTTTATTGAGAAACCATTACAAACACATATATTTACAATGTTATGTACAAACTAGTTAGTAGTAGGTGTTACATGAATAGTTAGTTCAGTTGAGTTGTTTCCACTCGGTCCGTGTGAAACTAAATAGAGTGCGCCAGGTTGAATAACTCGAAGATCTTCATTTTGTAGAAGTTGTACAAACCGTTTCGGTAGGAAGATTTGAAACTTCGGTTCGTCACCAACTGTATACGGCGCCTCGCTCAATGTGCAATTAATAGCATCACCAATTGAAGTGTCCATCTTCTTGATTGTATGTATGATGTAATGTTTTTCTTCTTTTAGTTCAGAACATTTCTTCGTCGGTAAGATTGTTGATTTAGAATGAGCGTTGAATTGATCAACCAAATTTTGAAGAAAGTTCTGCGATGCCATCTTGATGTTATTGTTAATCTTCTTGTTAATCTTCTTGTTAATAATAATGTCCGTCGGAGATGTTGTCTCGTCGGAGGTTCGAGTAATACTCATGCTGCGTCATGGTAGCGCTCTCACTTTTATTACCGACATTACCCCCACCATTCTGTTGAAGGAAATTATTCAAGCGGTAGGCATTCTTCAAAGCGCTCTGTGACCTTCGATGTTTAAAACTCTTTGATGAAATACAAAGTTCATTGAAATAGCATTGGAAATCTCTATCTATTATTGCATTTATCACTTCGTTGCTTGTAAATGATTGTATCCAATTAGCTTTTCCAATCCTCTTGTGTAGATAGTTTTGAACTCTTTGCAGTAATGATTCATAATGTGCGGCATCATGTTATAATTAATAAAACATTCATCCCATCTTAAGTTGTGAAAATGTTTGTACAACCATTTGTTTGTAACTTTCGCTTTAGTTGTTAGTCTATTGAATGGTAATGGAGGTTTGAATAAGTAATGATAAACTACAGATGTGTTCATATCCAAAATTACTAATTCTTTTATAATAAAATTTCCATCATTTCCTCGAAAAGCTTGAAATTCAATTATACCTTTTTTAACTTCCATTATATGTGGCGCATTAGAAAACGAAACCCGTTTGTTCATGATGAAGTCTCGTCAGCAACTGACTTGTATTACAAACACGATTGTTCTTCTTTAACTTCTTGCGCTTCTTCATCGATATTAAAGTTGGTGTGATAGTTGTTCAATTGTTTCCACATATCCACTTCTTGGGGTATTCGATTAAAAATTGAAGTATCCACGGGACCGTATAAAATTGGAACAAATGGTTGTCTGTCCAATGTATCGATTAGATAGTCTTTGATTATTGCACTTGAAAATATTAGTTGTTTCAAATATCTGGTGACGGGACCGGTAGTACAACTTAAAGTGTAAAATTCTTCTTTAGTTAAAAGTAAATTTACATCATGTCTAGTTAAATCTCTGAAGCGAACCATTTGTCCTCCACGATGTTTCACTATATCAACTTCAATATTTGATTCCAATAAACTTAATCTTGTTCTTCTTCCAAATGTGTTGTTACTCAAATAGCATTCCAAAAGATGTAAATGTTTCATAAATGATTCCCAAGAAGTTTCAGTGAATGTAACCATTTTATTTCCATGATTTAAAATAACAATCGGTGAATAATCCAATGATTTTAAAATTCCAACTGAAATACTTTTCGTCATGCATGAAGAAATGGGGTAGAAAATTCGAAGAAATACTTCTGTTAAAATATTTGTTGTAATGTTAACTTCAACTTTTTTCTTTTTACTTCTTTTTCAGCTTCTCCTTCTTCTTTTTCTTCTTCTCTCTTCTTATGTTTGTTAAATTTGAGGAACTCGTCCATTTCTCGTTCAACTTGTTTTTCTATATCTGAACTATTCTCATCCATTAGAGGTGTATTTTCTTCTCCGTTAGTAGAACTCATCTTGCGAACGATGTTTCCCATACGACGGTCGAAGATATAATGAACTTTCCACTCATGATTTTCTCGCTTTTATGTTTTTCGTGAAATCCTTGAAATTTATACAATCACATAAATGTTTGTTTTCAACTTGTTTTTCACAAACGAAATTCTAACCTCAAAATTGAGGCAGATAATTCTAACCTCAAAAATCTGCAGTCGTTGTACTAATTATTTTTAAAGCACATTCTTCACAATTCCGGTCAGCGGTGTGTAAGTAACTATTTTATCATGTAGAATTAGACAGTATGCCGAAGTTCCATCCGCTACTGGTTGTTCAAATTCCATTTCAATTTTTATATCCACACTTGATGATTTTACCGATTCATTTTGTTTTGAACAATCGATTACAATTATCGGAGCCTTGGAATAATACTGGTCAGGTGATAATAGCGGTGTATTAGTCTTTCCATAATATGACGATTGAAATCTTGCATACATATCGTATAAAATGGAAAAACGTTTTTTGCTGAACATGACATTCAAATTGTTATAGGGAAAGAATTGTAATGAAAACTTTACAATTCTTTATTTTACAGTGATCAAATTGACCGGCATTTGCAGTGATAACATCTTTTCGCTTAGTTTGAAAACCGAGTATTATGTACCTTGCTCGTTCCAAGTAAGTTGATGTCTTGACGGTCCATGTTTGTCGTTCTGTCTGAGGTAGTGTAGGATATTCATGGAATTCCCAACTTCGGAATGGCATCACAATATTACGGTCAGATTTTAACTTTCTCAATAATACGATTCTATGTTCGTCGGCCAATCTTACATGAGGTACTCTCCAAACAACTTTATCCAATTGTAGTTGCCATTCCAGTTTATCTTCCGTAGTTGCAGGGTCTGCAAGTATCAAGTCCTTGTTAGTTGAAGATCTGAGTAATACCAATTCTTGTTTGACATTTATTATTATTCGTTTGTAATCTTCAGCGAATCCCAAAAGCAATCGTAAAGGTACATGAAAATCAAAGTGACCGTTGGAATCCGGTGTTATAGTGTCTTTATCAGGGGCAACCCATCCGGCGGTGACTATTGAATTCTTCTCATGCGGTGTTAATGATGTTAATCCTTTCAATGTCGTTGTTATACCAACCTTTTTTGTCGAATCAACTGTTACCCCTGATATCTCATATCTTATTTCATCAAAAAGATATGCCATCGGGTTATTTATAAAAGGAACTGTTGAAGCAGTTTTTCCATCCAATTTTAATACCCGTCCTTCAATATATAAATAACTTTCACACGGTAATGTGTAAATATCTTGTTGTTGAATGGGAATCCTTATTTCATCGTTATTGTTTAATTTTGATGAAGTGTAAGGGTTGTGCGTGTGATATTCCTTCTCCCATAGTGTTTCGTCGAATGTCGGTCCTTGAGATATATCCAGGATATCCATCGTTGTTAAGTTTCAATCCAATCTTCTGTAGAAAACGAATGTTGTCCGATGTTAACTCTTCCAATGTCGAGGAGCTACTGAGCTCCCGACTCTTCCGTTGCGGTTTAAATGATAATCCCATGTTGACCTTTATGTTGCCGCTCTGATGTGTATCCGTATAGTTATCGTTTCTCCTCTAAAGTCAACACTAACACCGTCTTGATCCAATATGTTCAGTACGATGTCTGAAATGAAACTGGTGTTTAACGGTAGGTATATCAAGTTTTGTGGCTTCTCAACAATTTTAAAACCAGGAGCCACAGTTGGATAAAATGTATGTAAAATATGCTGATTCACTCCTTCTCTATACGATCCGTGTATAATATTACACGTTACATCGATACTATTGACTTTCAATATTTTAACAGTTGTATCACCTGAATGAGTAGTTCCAGGAGTTAAGATTTTCTTTTTTGTATCTGTAAATCCAAGTAAACTGCCAATGGAGTTTTCCAAGCTGACATCGATATAATATTTTGAAGTTATTTCTGCTTTTAAAGTATTATTGTTTCCTTTAACGGTGATATTTTCTTCTCCGAGTTGTTTTTGTAGTAATTGGTTTATATCATCGATTTCATAAGCTCCAGTAGGAAATGTAATTATTTTTAATTCTGAGTATTTTCCTGAAGCATCCTTAGTTTCATAATAATGTAGTAAATTGTTCTTTCCTTCCGTAACATTGGGAATTGAGTTGTAGGTAGTTAAATCAAGTAATGCCGCTTCCCATAATCTTTCCTTTTCGTATTTCCACTCAGTGACACTGTATACGATGACATCTTAAAGCTGACTGACACTCTTCGCTAGAAACTCCAAACATAAATGCCCACATATTTCAGTATTGTTAGGTTGTTCTCTTTTGTAATTGTAAAAAATGTTTTTGGAGTTTCGAAAATAATGTTGCAGTTCTTTCGGCGGTGGTAGATTGCCAAATTTGTCAAAGTAGTAAACGGTTTGTCCGAGCTTTTTATAGCATACCCAATGAGTGCCTGGACCATAGGTGGAATCCAAATTTACTATTCCAGTTTCATTTTCCCATATTTTAGTTGGTAATGCATCTTTCATAAAAACTCCTCGAAAAAATGGTATTTTCAAACATTTTACATAATCATTTAACTGATGATTTGTTAAGGCTTTATTTGGAATTAGCAATTGATTCTTTTTATTTAGTACACACGGTATGGTCTTAGATATAAACCTGCTCCGTTTTTTACCATTTGCCAAACAGAAAACTTATTTACATTTGCCTTACGAGTTCTACGATGTCCTTTTTTAATGTTTCCACCTCTTTTGGGAGCGCTTCTTTTTGCAGGTCTTCCTCTGCGACGTCTTCCAGCACCTAACTTTGCTTTCGTCTTCATGGCTGTAGTTACTGCCTAAGCCGCTGCTTTTTCTGCAATACTTGCGTCACTTGATTTTACTCTTTGCCAAGCTTTTTCCGCTAGAATTTTATCCGCTATTGATCTATTTGTTGAATCTTTATACTTTGAATATGCTATATCGTGTTCTTTGCAAGCTTGATCTAATTTATTAATTCCAGGATCTCCTCTTGCTAAACGTTTTGCCAACTTAGTTCCAGGTTCACAATATTGATAACCTCCGGGCAGATGTAATTCGTATGGTAAAGCGTCTATCGTTCGATTCACAACAGCACCAATTGGAATCCGTCTGAGCAGGGATAATGCAGCTGATGTTAAACCACGTCCTCTCTTGCAGCTGTCTTGACGACGACTGAGCGATAAGGTCTTCATTATGCTGTTTTATGTAACCAACGTCTTCACTCTATGAAATACTTTATGATAATGAATCCTTTTTTGTGTATTCCATACTTAAATATTCATAAGTTTTACTAGTATTTATCAATGATTTCATCTTTAATCCATTGGTTTCTCTGAGAATCTTCGATTTTATTGTGTTTCATCGATGTATTAATCAAATGATTATGCATATCAATAACTACATTACCTACAAGATTCGTTACATACTCGATATTAGTAGCATCTTTGTCATATGTAGGATTATCAAGATTTGTGATACGTTTACCATTACATGTATACACAGATGGATCCTTTTTAGAGGTTGCTATAACTTGATTAATAGTAGCAACATCATTCGGAGCTATTCCTGCTGATATGTTAGATATTCTTCTATTTTTTCCATCATATACGTTATTTATTTTATCTAAAACTATAGTTTGTTTTACAACAACACAATCCTGATCATCTTTACCAGATTTAACTTGGGTTAATCGTTTACCTTTACATATAAAATTTACACCAGTAGCTGATAGTTGTGGTACTTGTGTTAAAATAACAGCATCATGTTCTTCCGTGCCTAAACTTATATTTGACAATCTTTTATTTTTTCCATCCCACTTGTCATTTTGTAGTTGTAGTAAGGTAAACTTTTCACTTCCTTGCATAAACTCATCACCTTTCTTTGACACCACTTGATTTTGTTTAACAAAAGTGGATGTTCCTTTCTTCAAGCTTTCATTCATTTGTCTCACGGTAGCAGCATCCGATGGAGTTGAACCATCTTTCAGATTGGACAACACTTTTCCATGACAATCAATAACAGCACCATTATATAAAATACAATTATCTTTAATGTATTTTATATTAACTCCATCACTTTCTTCTTTAGGATATCCAATATCGTTTATAGTATATTTATAGAAGGAAAATCCATCTTTTTTCTTTTCTGGTATTACAGAGTGCAAATAACGCTTATTGATTGTATCTGTATCCTCGGTTGGATCTGCCACATTAGTTATTTTATAATTTAAAGCATTGTACTTTTTTCCACTTTTAGTCTTTTCCAACAGTAAAGCGTATTCCATCGCAGATAGAAAATAGCCTCTATTAACAACATCTCCATTGTTGACTGGTTTTGCAACATTAATAACCCTGTGAGATTTTGCATCATACTGTTGGTTGTTGTCGAGTTTTAAACTTGTAGATGTTTCCTCCTTTACTGTTTTTAAATTTGTTGCATCTCCATCTTTTTCTGGATCTATAACAAACTTTAAACGTTTATTATTTATGTTATAGTCACCTTCGGGTGTTTGCGGTAATCCGCTTCTTTTTCTGTTTTCTCCAACTTGCACTCCTAACGCGGAGTATCGTCCGAACTTGTCGACGCTCATGTTAGAACTGACACATTATACGCCTGCAACTCTTATATATCCGCGGACAATTATACGATTATGCCGCGATTCCTGAGTTCGTCAATCAGAGCTACCCATTCATTATTTAAACCTGTATGACCGGCTTCCATGGCTTCATGCAATAGTTTCATTCTATCAACCAATTTATTGATGTCGTTGTAGTAAATCACATTCGTATTGTATAGATTTTTCATCAATCCTTTGCCAGATGTTGAAGTATCTCCTTTACTCTTTTTACTATGTTGTTCAAGAAGTGATAAATCCATAAGTGATAAAGATTTTCTTTTCAGTGGTTGTCTCACCGCTGGTGCAGTACGTAATGTTGGCAATTTTCGTGGAGGAAACAACTTTTTTATAACGATGTTATATTTTGTTGCACGTGAACGATTAATCATTGCATCCTTTAAGTAGTTTCTTTTATGAGCGTTAGTATTTTGTAGAATCTCCTTAAAAACACTTAAATCTTTGGATGAATACCTTAGTGGTATGTTTTTAAAAATTAATTCATATAGTCCTTTTGTTCCTTTATATCTATGCTCACCAATAATGATGTAATCGTCTTGTGTTATTTCAAGCTTTGAATCGCCGATCTTTAATTCATTCCCATCAATTCTTGCTCCGTATACGTGTGATCTACTAAAATTCGGGTTTGATTTCATATCTTGTAGCATTTTCATTATATATTTTCTTCCAAGAGGTCCATGTTGTAATATATCGCTACTCATATGAGTTAAATTTGGAATAGATTGTTCAGCTTCAGATATTGGCTGTTCTTTTTCCTTTTCAACAATTGGTTCTTCCTCTTCCTTTGTTTCTTCTTGCTCACTAGCACTTGTATATGAATCATCATCTTCTTCTTATTTTAATGCTTGTACTTCTTGTTTAGAAACTGGTAGTAAAACATCTCCTTCATAACGAGGTTTACCGATAGTTTCTGATATCTGTTTTAAAGGTTCCGTAATAGGTTTAAATGTAGTCTCTAGAAATTCTTCTCTTTCACTTAAACCCATCCTCAATGCACGATTCTTCATCCTAATAGAATCACTGAGTGATTTTATTTCTTTCAATAGTTTTTCTTGATTCACCATGTTTACACTGTGAGGTTCAACGTGTAACTAAATGTAGCATCGGTAGTTCAACGCATTAATACAAATTTATCCAACCCTACACGATATCTACCATTTTTAATATCTTCTTCCTTCATAATAACGAGAAAGCCATATTTCTCATTCCATGCTTTGCCACACATCTCTTTAAATTTCTCAAATGGCATATCCGCATTTACATGATCATTGTATATATGCTTTAAATTTGTTTCATCTTGCTTGAAGATGATCAACATATTTGCATTGTCTCTTATGAGTTGTTTTGGAATCTTACTGTATGTTTGACCAATATAAATGCTATCGATATTATGATGTCTTCCCATAGCGAAGTAATTCCTTATAGTGTCGTGATTTTCACAAGACACATCGTCAAAAATAAAAATAGAAAATGGTTTTGCTTCATTTGGTTGCATAATTGTTTCACTGTCATTAAACTTGTAGAAATTCACTTCAGGTACACTTGCAAGTACTTTATCCAATAACTGATATTTCGGTTGTTGCAATGATTTTGAAAAAATGTATATATTGTTAAAGCGCAATCCTTTAGGATTAGTTATAAGGTTAAAAACAACATTTGTTTTTCCACAATTTGAAGGACCAGTTATTAAACATCTTATCGTATTTGGTAGTAATTCACCATGTTTACCATGATTTAACTTATCATTGTCAACCGTCAATTCATCAATATTATTGATATTAAATCGATCTTTTTGTTGTACAATCTCCATCTTGTGTCAAGGTTAAACACACAATGAGCTATTAAATTACTATACTTAAATTACTTTTGAAGGAATCCAAGAGTCTTCACTTTTATCGAATCCTAACCACCGGACTTTAACCATATCCTTTTTCCTTTGTAATACCTTTTCAACAAGATATACATCACCGACTGTTGATTTCAACAATTCATGTCCGTAGAATCCACCTTGAAGTAATTCACCCTTGTTATCCTTTAATAAGTAAGTTTTAGGTATAGTTGGTTGCACTTTATAAACTGTAAATACTTCATTAGTCCAATTTGGTAGATATCTTTTACTAAATACACCTTTGTATTTGCTTATACGAACTTTATCGTTGACTTTAAACTTTTTTGGTTGCAACTTTTCCAATTTAGGTGTTGTATTATTTCTGATGCGTTGTAATACAACCTTAGCATTAGCGCTGTTTACTTGGATAGGTTTCATTCCGATGGTACGATGATATTTGTTGTTATACTCTTTTATAAGTTGTGGTAATATGTCATACCACACGTATGATCCTCGTTTTGAAAATTGTTTGTACATTGCTCCTTTCAATGTTTTATTGAATCTTTCAATTATTGAAGCTTTAACTTCAGAATTTGTAGAATAATGATTTATTTGATATTTCTTCATCAAAGCTCCAAAGTCTTTATTAAAATATTCTTTTCCATCATCAGTCTGTAGATGTTTGATTTTGAATTTATTTCTTTGTATCGTTGTTTCCATAGCTTTCGTAACACTTTTACCAGTCTTATCCTTCAATGGTAAAGCGTCAGCTATTTTAGTAAAACAGTCTATAATTGTTAAAATATATTTAAAACCTTTGTTTAATTTACTGTGCGGTATCATTTCGATGAGATCAGCTTGATAAAGATCATTCATTCCCTTAATAATTGTACTTCTTCTTGGAAATCTTCTTCTTGCTGGTTTATGTAGTTCATTTACAATCTTGTCCTTCACACTTTCCATCTTCAGGTGTTGCTTGCACACCGCTTGTAAAAATACTAATCCGTAGAATAGTTCATTCTCTTTTATATAGTTTTGAATATAGTTCAAGACCATTTCATATTAGTGTAAAAAGAAAGAATATAGCATTGGGCTCGCCATATCCTCTTTTCTGTACAGAAAGGAAAAAGGAAGAAGGTAGAGGACGAAGAATAGGTTTACTGGTCAATAGGGTTTAGAGAGTAATGTCCAAATGGCAGAGTTCTTATGTTGTCTTCAAGGATGTATCTTTTGTCATCCTTATAGCTCAATGCCGATTTGGTTTGCTTCACACTGAAAAGACGATGGTTGAAGCTTCTTATGGTGTTAAATGTTGCAGTTGTTTCAACATTTTCAAACAAACATCTTTTATAATGTTCAAACTGTACGTTCTTCTTCAGGAAAGAGGTTTTTATTCCTTTGGCTTTCTTCGTAACTTGATGTTCGTTCCTTTCGTTTATGTACAGTTGAAACGAATACAGTTTGGACATCAATGCTACAATTTCCATCATTGGCACACCATTTGTTTCATCTTTAAATTTTCCCAATACTTTCTTGTTTCTGTCGTAGTCGTAATTTGGATGCTCCTTAGGATAATCGGAAAAGTCGAAATCATCTTTATATATAAAGGTGCGTAGATCTTCGTACATGTCATTTGTTTTAATCCAGTAAATGAGTGCATCCGTATCCATATATGCAATACCAATGTTCTCTCTTCCATAATAGTTAACCATCTTCTTATAATGAAACTCGTACATGTGTGTTTTAGAAATATCCAAGATTGACATTCCAAGATACAAAGGACGATCCATTGTAACTGACTTCTTGTTCATGGAAATAAGAACTAGATTTTCATTAATAATTACAGATGTACCAAAGTTTGGTTGTTGCACTAATTTCTGTAATTTTACTGGATCAGTTACCAATTTTATATCCTTATGTTTCCTTTTGTTTTCCAAAGTCTTGCCAAATATTGCGTTGTTCATTAGTTTGAAAAAATCTTTTTGAAAACTTGATGTAGCAGCAGCTCTTCTTCTTGTGTTGTTGTCAATGTACGGTTTTAACCAACAAGATTGAGAGAATTAATTGTAATACTCGATTAATTTTTGTAATTCTCAATCCCAAGTCTAAGGCCTGTTGTATCATCCAGTAGTGTCCAACATACCGAGACTTGTCGGTTAAAGTCATCATTAATTTCGGCCATCTTCCAGTTGGAGAAATTTCGGTCTTCGGAAGCAGTGGTAAATCATAATGTTGATCGTGAAGATGTTCGGGATATTCAAAATCGACGTCAAAAATATAACCTGTTTCACCATGATTCGGTATATCCATTATGTTTCCAATTGATTCAAGATCTATCCATTTGAAATTATCATATGGAAGGGGATTCGACATTGCCCATCCGTATAAGTTATTTGCATCGAAATAACCCAGGAATGTTGTTGGTTTTGATGCATCATAATCGGGCAAATACTTGTTGTTTGCCCTGACATGTCGTGTTACACTTTGCGTCAATCCTCCTCGAACTCCTGACTCTAACATCAAAACCATATCTATATCTGTAAGAAGTTGTATTTTACAATTTGTCTCTCTCAACATGGCTTGCCACGCTAGTCCAGGCGAAGTGTACGAATGAAGAGGGTCCAATCCATATGCTGCAAAACACGTATTTCTAAATTCTTCCATCACATCACATAATAAAGTCATCTAGTTTAACATAAAAATCTGAATATTCTCCCAATGTTCTAAATCCTAATTCGTTCCATACTTTGCATGCGTGATTATAATCATCTTGAGATATATCCATTTCGTACAGTTTACTTTTAAATTCTTCTTTTGGAGGTAATGATGTTTCATTAAATCTTTCTAAACTGTCTATGTAATCATATGGAAAAACACCTTTTCGAAGTACCAGATCCAGTTTGTCGTTGTTTACAATCTTCTTCGTTTCGATTAAATCTTGTTTCCTTAGGTTTTCAGAAAGTTTGGACAAACTCGACGGCATAAATCGGTAGGAGTCCAAGAATCTTAATTTGAGGTTTCCAACTTCTTTGGAAAAACTTATGAACTTTTCTGAAGTTTTAGCTAACACATCGATTTTACCGTCGTCTCTTCCTAATTCGGGTATTATAAAATGAGCGTCGTACCCACTGAGGTTATGCAGAACCACAGGAATAAATAGTGGTAAACGATAGCTCAAGTTGCATTTATTACAAGCAGCACCCCTGTAATAACCTGTGAGGTGGTCGTGATCTTTAATTTTATAATTCTCAATAGTAAAATCATTTTTGCATAAAAAACAGCGAGTTGCATTTTCATGTTGAATTTCTTCTTCTTCGTCCATCGGTTTCATTGGTACAATATTTGTATATAATCTTTGTGCATTTCCAGCTATTGAATATAGGTGATCAAGAAATATTTTTTCCGCATTTTCACCACGATATACTAGAGGTTCTGAAGTTAATCCATATCTGTTTAAATGTTCTTCTGATAATGTTGATTTGACCATTAAACAAAAACTGTTTGGTTTGTGCATTTGATACTTAACACTTTTTCTTGCTTCGCAATTTTCTTCTTCAACTGGAACAAGTGTTGATTCATAATCCGCATACACAACTAAAGGGATACGGTATTGATGATGAACTTTTTCAAATGTAACGAATGCTCTGTTTTCCGCAGGTAAATTAATCTTTGCTTCATAATATTGTTACATAATCTTTTGTGCTCTTGTAACCATTCTCTTCCTTGTCTTCCTTCTCGTTGAAAATTAAAACATATCTTGCAAATCAACTTTCTGTTTCTATTTTTTGAAAGTTGCTTGTTAACAAGACGATCGAATTGCTTTATGTACACATAGTGAGACACATCTCCTCGTGTTAATAGTAGTAAATCCGTATGATCTGGTAGTTCTTCTTTTGCAATACGTAAAGGATACACTTTGTTTGAACTATCTAATGCAAAAACATTGATAGACGTACCGGGATTTTTCTTCTCAAATTTTGATATATCTTCTAGTGATACAGGATAAGTAATTCCTTGAAAATTGTACTTATTTCTTTGATTTTCATATTCCTGGTCAGGTCTATACGCATTATTTGGTACAAATTTAGCTGTCATTGCATAACGAAAACATTCATTGTCTGCATTTCTAACATTAATACAAGATTTTGTATCTTCAATACTTTTAGGCAAAGGAATGTAACTAGATCCCCTTACTCCATATCCGTGTTTTTGAACTCTTATATCTAATCCTTCAATACTTGAAAGACTCCATCCGGATCCTCTTCCTTCATGTTCCTGAATTTTGGTTAATATTTCTTTTATACAGTTCTCTACTATTGAATCAATGTTTGAACTTTCCATGATGGTTCGGTTTTTTGTTATGAATCCTCTTGGTGATAATTCTTCTTGTACATTTATAAACATAGCTTCTAGTAGTAAACTAAATTTAAGAAAGTTTAATCTTTTCAATTCTTCTTTTAAAGTTTTACTTACGATTGGTTTTGCTTCTCTAATAAATTCTTCTAAGTTCAAGTTTTCATTTTGAATCTTATGATGCATTACTACCTTACCGGGTAAAGCAAATACTTGTAGATTCGGTAAAGTAGTTAAAGATGTTGCTGTTATTTCTTCTTGTTCTTCTTGTTCTTCTTGTTCTTCTTGTTTTTCTTCTGCGTTGTTGTGAATTAGTTCTTTATGACAGTCTAATAGAATTTCATCGTGAAACGATTCCGAACATTTATCACAATGATACATGTTGAGATGTTTACTCTTCGACATTTCGCCGAGAAATGAAATGGGCTCTCAAGGTCCCGCTTTTATAACGGTTCCCCCACCACTATTTCATCTTCTTCTTCTTCACTACCCAAGGAAATCAAACGTTTTCAACAAAATATTAACCTTCTACAAAATTGATTGTCCATTTATATTTTTTAATACCAGTTTGAATTTTCAATATTTTCCTTGTTTAACTATTATTTCTTTATATAACATTATCCACACTTTCTACTTCGAGAGTTTTGCTACTATCATCTCTTTATTCCATTTTAACAATCTGCATAAATACAAGTTCATTTGTCGCGCCGACTCACTATAAATTCAGCTTTCGTACAGTACACATCTCTACGACTAAATTACAACATGTATTTCAATATGAATTTTCCTTATACAAATACTATTTTAATAACTTTACACCAAAACAAAATTCTAACTTCATAAACTTGATAGGAAGATATGCGAACTTTTAATTCATCCCGGTTAATTTATGCGCAAATGTAGTTCGACCAACAATTGTTGAATTTCAGTTTTGAACTAACTTTTAATTTATGCGCAAATCTACTTCAAACCCTCACCCCACAAATTTGATAGGGAGAATTATATTAATTTGATACTTATTTCTACCGTTACACTAGCTCCATTCTCAAAAAGATATAAATAAAATGGTCCTGGATACTGTTCTTTTTCACGTCCTGCATGTTCCTTAATGAATTCGTAAGCCAATCTTTTTGAATATTCATTATGATACACTTCTCTTACATAAACAAGATTTTTTTCTTCCAGAAATTTTGCTTGAACTAATGGTATTTTGCTTACATCATCCTTGTCCATCAGAGGTAGCTTGTAGGTGAAAGTATTTGGAGGTAGTTTTTGCGGTTTATCAAGTAGAGAACAAAATTTTCTATAGAATTTATGCTCAGTGCCTGTAATACTACTAAAAGACAAAGTGGTAAGCATCTTGACGGCACAAGGTGCAAGTACAGACTAGAAACCTGGAGGTTCATAGCCCGCCTTTTATGAGTTTTAAAAAATGGGGAGGGGGAAGGAATAAGGATTGGGAAGGGATAAGGTGCAGGGTGGGGAAGGGTAATTTGGTTATTAAACCACTTGCGCTTCAAAATAGCCGCCAACATCCACACCTTGTTCGTAGCACTCCTTCATTGTTTGCGCCCACTGCTGCATGCGGTCTCTATCATTTGGTGTCACAAGGAAAGTATCACTATTATCATACAATATAAAGGAGCAAATTTGTACACAACATCCTCTGTTCAACCATTTATGAGCTTCAACCATAAACTTTTTTATTGTATGAAATGGATAATCTGGATTAATTTCTATAACTTCACATTCTTCATTAAGATTAACGGGATATTCATGATCATCATCAACATCATCAACATCATCAACATCATCATCTTCACTCTCACCATCATTATTTAAAATGTCTTCAGGTTGTAGAAAAACATCGGAAATTTCGGAAGAATTAAGATGGTCATTTACATGAGGAGGCATTTTGAAGCAGGTAATATTGTAAACAGCAGAGACGAAACAACAAGAGCGGCATGTAGAAGCAAAATGAAGGAGTGATCAACGCTCGCTCCGCTTTTATAACAGTATGCAAATGAGGGGTGGGTGGGGGAAGGGTAATTTGGTTATTAAACCACTTGCGCTGTAAAATAGCCGTCAACATCCACACCTTGTTCGTAGCACTCCTTCATTGTTTGAGCCCACTGCCGCATGCGGTCTCTATCATTTGGTGTTATAAGAAAAGAATTACAATCATCATACAATATAAAAGAGCCGATTCGTACGTAAGATCCTGAATCCAACCATTTATGAGCTTCAGACATGAATTTTTCTATTGTATCGAATGGGAATTGTGGATCAATTGCTATAACTTTCAGTTCTTCACTAATTTTTAACGCTATAATAATCATCTTCATCATCATCTTCACTGTCACTGTCGTTATTTAAAGTGTCTTCAGGTTGTTCAAAAACATCAGAAATTTCGGAAGAACTGAAATTTTCACTAAGACGAGGAGGCATTTTTAAAACAAGTAATATTGTAAAGAGCAGAGACGAAACAACAAGAGTGGCGTGTAGAAGCGGAATGAGGAGTGAACAACGATTGCTCCACTTTTATAACGGTATGCTAATGAGAGGGGTAACAGCTGGCCGTGACCAATTATTGATCCGAGAGGTGGGGGAAAGGAAGAAGAGGGGGTATTTATTTTAAATAATTCGCATAACTTTTAACTCAAATAAGATAACCAAATTCTTCTTTTACTAAAATTTTCGTCTTACATAGAAGTTTTCAATGATGTATCGCTTGTCGTAATCGATCAAACCATTATCGAGTTATGGCCATTTTAATTTTCGGGGGGGGGGGGGGTTCCGCTTGTTTAGTCACGGGGGGGGGGTTCCGCTTGATTAGTCGGGGGGGGTTCCGCTTGAGTGAACACGGGGGGTTCCACTTGGGCGCTCATGCGGAACCGATCTTCTCACGAGATAGTCGTTATGTGATAATGAAGGCAAATGTTTATCGCGCCGCAACCGCTAATTAACTCGCATTCGCGGTGTTCATATCTTTCCTACTCATTACATATACGTTTCCTACTTCATTATTTCAAGACTAATTAACTTGCAAAACAACAGTCTCTGTCTTTGAATGCTGATGAGATTTCATTAGGAACCATTCTTTGCACGCTATATGAAGCTACACCGGCAAACAATGCAAGTCGGAGAGGTCATATAACTGTACAACGGCCTCAGAAAAGTAGATCACGAGACTTAGAGTGTTAAAAATAATGGGGGAGAAACACAACGCTCTAGCTTGCACTTATACCAGACGGGAGCATTTTTCAAGCAAAGAGTTTTCTTGACTGGAGTTGAAGCCGTAGTAGAAGTTGAACTTGTAATAGAAGAGCAGGCTGTAGTGGAAGTTGTAGTCGGCAGGGATGACATCGTGTTAGTTCTGTTCGCAGTTCGCAGCGTAACGTCTGGAAACAGAATGAAACGTTAGCCGTGGTCGATGCGTCTTTTATAACAGTATGCTAATGAGAAGGGTTAACAGCCGTTAAGTGGGGGAAGGTGGGAGGGAAGGAATGAGAGGGGGTATTTATTTCAAATAATTCGCATAACTTTCGACTAAAATAAGATAACTAAATTCTTCCTTAACTAAAATGTTTGTCTTACATAAACCTTTTCAATGATGTATCGCTTGTCCTAATCCGTTAATCCATTATCGATTTATAGGCATTTAAATTTTTAGGGGGGGAGGGGGGGGATTTAATCTCCATTTCTTATGGGGGGGTTCCGCTTGATTAGTCACCGGGGGGGGTTCCGCTTGATTAGTCACCGGGGGGGGGGGTTCCGCTTGATTAGTCACGGGGGGGGGGGGTTCCGCTTGATTAGTCACGGGGGGGGGTTGGTCATTGACCCTTCCGAAAGTGGGTCAAGGTCATTCAAGACTTATAATGAACCAAGGTGATGGGAACAGTAGTAACTGTTCCCACCACCCTGTTTGCCTAACGGTTCCCACTCCCAACCCACTAGTTACGTTCTGCGAGGGACATCGACGCAATTTTGTTTGGTCCGTCCGCATTCAAGCGTAACTTCCCGGCCCGCATTCAAGCGTAACCACTAATTACAAGGGAAACTGGAACAGCTAATGCAGAAACGCAACTCTAACACCCACCCAAGCTAATCCCACCCATCATATTCCTAAACAAAATGCAAAAAACCTAGTCCGCTACCTACAATTTGCGGATGTCCCACCCCTTCTAAGTGAAGTTCAACCGAACTTCTGAATTTACATTTAATCTACCCCCTATCATCTAGCTGAAAGGCAAAACAACAACATTAATTATTAATACCAACACTTAAAACTAACAACACATCATTATTAAATATCAAATAATTCAACACAACCAAATACCATCATTATTCTTAAAATTAATACACCTTAACGCTAAACACAACTTATAACTAACATCGCAATGCGCAAATTAATTCTTAAATTAAGTGCAACTTACAACTAATATTTACACACACACACACATACCACATTGCATTAAAGAACGCAACGTAGTATAAGAAGTTCAAATATATATAGGCCTACTATATATTTGAACCTCTTACCGAGTCGCCAACGACTTTTCGCTATGAAAACTCGTTGACGACTGACGCGAAAATCGGGCTCGTATTGCTCCTCGGGTTTTCGAGTGGTGGGGGTAATTAATGCAGTGGTGGGGAAATTGTTTCACTCCAGTACGATCTTCAATCCACTCCAGTTCGCAGCAGTGTAAAAATGAAACGAAGGAGTGGGGGTGGCGCATGCGCAGCGACGTAAAATCCAAGGTTTGAGGTTAGAACTTTCCGTGCACAGTAGAGCTAAATTGAGTAATACAGGACTCGGCGCATGCGCAATAGTGAGGAGTGATTCCGATCCGGAGAACTCGTTGCATTCGCAGCAGCGCTAAAGTGAGTAATACAGACTAGGCGCATTCGCAGTAGCGCTAAAGTGAGTAATACATGACTAGGCGCCGTAGCGTGAAGTTGGCTCACTCCAGTACAAGTTATAGCAGCATAAAAATGAAACGAAGGAGTGGGAGCGGCGCATGCGCAGTGACGTAAAACCAAGGTTTGAGGTTAGAATTTTCCATGGTGGCTGCCATGTTTAATTCTGTTTCATTCAAACAATAGTAGTTCATGGCTGGCATGGGATGTGAAGTGTGGTAATTAGATGGGGTTAGCAACAGGTCGTGACCGGCCATTGACCTTTCATCGACCCGGCGGGGTTCCGCTTGAGTGACCAACGGGGGGGGGGATTTTAATCTCCATTTTTTATGAGGGGGAGGGGGGGGGTTCCGCTTCATTAGTCACCGGGGAGGGGATTTTAATCTCCATTTTTTATGAGGGGGAGGGGGGGGGTTCCGCTTGATTAGTCACCGGGGGGGGGTTCCGCTTGATTAGTCACCGGGGGGGGGGGTTCCGCTTGATTAGTCACCGGGGGGGGGGTTCCGCTTGAGTGAACACGGGAGGTTCCACTTGGGCGCTCATGCGGAACCGATCTTCTCACGCGATAACCGTTATAAAAGAAGATTGTTCATCGCGCCGCGACCATTAATTAACTCGCATTTGTGTTGTTCGCATCCTTCCTACTCATTACATATACGTTTCGCCAACTTCATTATACAAGTCTAATTGCTACTAACCTGGAGTTTCATTTACATTAGCACATGTCGTCCTGTTTGAATCACCTTCGCGTGCTCGACGTTATATCTCATTCATCTGTCTTGTTCTGACTTCTACACGTCTGATATACTTCTTGTGATGGATGTTGTTGTTATTCGTGGATAAGGAGACCCCGGCCGAACCGTTGAGCACGTCTGCCTCTAATGGGCATTTTGCACAAGCCCCCGGAAGGATGGGATATTGAAGGAAGAGAAAGGGGTGAGACAAGGGACTGTCCACTCATGTTCCAGTTAGGGGTTTCTATGCCTGTCGCATTCCTCACCCCCTGCTGTCTTGAACATATGTTCCAGCTAGGGGTTTCCATGCCCATAGCATTTCTCCTCACCCCCTGCTGTCTACATATGTTCCAGCTAGAGGTTTACATGCAGTTCGTATTAACCCCCCACTGTCTTGAACATGAATGGATTATGAAGGAAGGGAAATTGTCATAGTGGACAGCCAAAAGACTTACCACAGTGTTATGACAACTTCGTTTGCTGTACCCAATGTCAACTTCGCAACTAGTATAAACCAGTTTTAAAGATGTCCTGGGACCTTGTGATGGATATGCAATGTTTAAAATTGAAACTTTTGCGGACACAACATATATTACGAAGTAATTCCAAACCTTCTGTTTCAAAGATTAAAACTAATTTAACAAAAGTAAGGAAGAAATTAAGTTTTAACCCGTTATACTCTGCTAGAACTTCGCAAGTTAGCGTTGACGATAGTGTTATTCATAACATTTTGCGTTCAATGTTACGTTTCCACAACTTCGAACTTGTTACACCTATCGACTGTGTTCAGCAGGTTTTCATATTTTACCCCCACCCTTCCTTATATAAGCGCGCTCACGACAATTCCTGTTTCATTGTTTTGTACACTCTTCAGCTAACATGAACTAACTTTTAATTTATGCACAGTTTTAATTCAACCCCGGTTAATTTATGCGCAAATTTAGTTCAACCCCCAGTTGTTGAATTTCAGTTTTGAACTAACTAATAATTTATGCGCAAATTTAGTTCAACTCCCAATTGTTGAATTTCAGTTTTGAAGCAACTTTTAATTTATGCGCAATTTTAGTTCAACCGAGCGCCATCTCCACTCCCCCCATTGATTAATTCACCATCTGACAGGCCGGAAGCTCTAGACCCCCCATTAACTGACATCTACAGTCACGCATATATTTCGACGCGTCATGTTTCATTCTTCATTCTCGTTCTATCCGCGGAACTTAACACTTCTATTTACCTTCTCTCTCTCTTGTTATGACTGCGCTATGTTTGAACTGACTTTTATTTTCGTTCAACTGTTAGAGTTTTTATTAACACCGTCGAATTACAATTTTGAACTAATTTTTAATTTATGCGAAGTTTTACTTCAACCCCGGTTAATTTATGCGCAAATTTAGTTCAACTCCCGATCGTTGAATTTCAGTTTTAAACCAACTTTTGATTTATGCGCAAATTTAGTTCAACACCCCGATTGTTGAATTTCAGTTTTACACTAACTTCTAGTTTCGTTCAACTATTAGAGTTTTTATTAACACCGTCGAATTTCAATTTTGAACTAACTTCTATTTTATGCGCACTCTTCGCTCAACCGACCGCCGACGCTCTCGCCATCTCCACCCCGACATCTATTGTCCCCACTTCTGGCCCACCGGAAGCTGCGTGCCGTGGCATGTGGCTTCCGGTGACGTCACTTCCGGGCCAAAAGTAACCAAAACACACTACTTTTATCTTATAAATGTATTACTTCCAACTAAAAGAATACTACCGAAGCACAGAGTATAGCTATTCCATAATAGACTTATAAAAGGTATTTTTCATCACACGGTTTATGCTAATAAAAAATTATTTTTCCAAAGTAAAAAAGTTATTTGACTTATTATTGTAGAACAATAACACCAATCGCAAAATGTGGAAGTTTTAATAAATCAATCGTTATTTATTAAAAAAAAGCAAATCAATAACAAGCGTTTCACAAATTTAAATGACATCTGATGAGCATATCTTGATGATCTGAACTCTCTTGAGGGTTGAAATCTAATGCTATTATATTGCATTAATAAATGAATTAACAGTATATAATTTATACAAGCACACTACTCACAACCCGTACGAAGAACGCGTGAATAGCTATATCTTAGTTGATGAACACACAGAATGCAGCAAGGCTCGGCGCGTCATGGCGTTCTAAATACAAATACAATTACAATACAAAAATACATACAAATACAACGCTGTATGTTATGGAGTTGAACACGCAGACAGCGGTGCGGCGCGGCGCGTCTCCACTTGAACCAGTTAAGTTTGATTTTTTGGAGCGTCATCGCACGTTTTTTCCTACAGATATGGATGGCGAGTGTCTAAATTAAATGCTTTTTAGGCCTGAAATGTGGCAGACAAAGCGTTAATATTATACTATTAACGAGGAGTGTCTGTTGTGATGTATTAATATCACTGCAAGTAAATTTTACATTTTATTTTAAAATCTCAAGGGTAAATTTTGATTACATTTTAGATTTAAAAGTATTTTGGCCCATAAAAAGTTTCGTAAAAGATTCAACTACAGAAAATTTGTTTCTAGTTATAAAAATAAAACTTTAAAAAAATATAGCGACATTAATTTAATAATAGCCACAACACTCGGAAGGTTAAAATATCGATTTCCAAACATGCAATGTTGAAATGCCAAAACCACTATAAAATCAAGGAATGCACTGCATTTCTGATTATAATATTAATTTTTGGTGATGAGGTTGGTTTGAATAAAATATAATTTCCATTGGGAAAATGCCATCACTAAAGAATACAAGTAAATTATGCTCACAAACTATTCTGTACTCGACAACCGTTCTGAAGGTACAAATTTCAGTTCCCGAAATGTCATGTTTAAAGTTTATTTGCATTTTGAAGTGAAATATCGACGCACCACGCCATGCCGCGTTCTGTGTGTTCATATTCTTAACATCTTCAATAGTTTTATAATTTAATGTATTGATTTAATCCCCTATTACATTTTGGAAGAAATCTTATTGTTTGAATTTGTTCTAGGAATTCAACTGTTGCAATTTTTTATGATTTGAATATATTCATTTATACATTAAATAGAAGTGGATATGCAACCCTTACCAGTGATTCAAAAACTATTTTAAATATATATCACAGAGCTTACTTTTACTTCCATTCTATATGACTATTTGTAGCAATCATATGCGATAAAATATGTCCAAAAGATACCCAATTGATAATATTAGGTAGTAAGTTAACCTAATATAAAATAAATCAACTAGACTCGATTAAAAACAATAATCTTGATTTTAATAAATTGACTTTTTAGCAAATTTAATAACTATAAGAATTATAAGAAGTATTTTGCATTTCAAGGCGTGACGAACCTAATATACTAAATGTTTGTTACCAATTGCCAACGATTAAACAAATAATCATCGATTTAGTGTCGTGTCGATGTGTAGTTATCAGCGAGCGGTGCGAAAGGCGATATTGACTCATCTACGAGTTTTACACGTGATCTAGCCGTTACCAACGGGCGGGACGGCTCTCTACACCCACGATACCGCCGTGGCCACGTGACCTTCTGAACCGTGTCACGTGACTTGACCTTGATCACGTGACATTCTGACCGGTGCCACGTGACCAACGTCCAATTTATAATTTTATGATTATAAATTGGCATATTTTCTAACGTCATATGTTGTTTATTTGGATTTGATTAAAAAAAAAGTTGAACAAAAATTAAATCATAGTAAAATATACTTGAATCCAGTTTTTTATCATTAGGTAATTGTTAAAAAATATATTTTTTAATGAATCTTTTATTGAATAATATTAAAGCTTTATCAATGATTGATTGTTTTAATTTTAGATTTTAATTCATTTTTAGTTTTAATTCTAGATTTGACGTATAGATTGCATTAATATAGAAAAAAAAAATAATGAAATGAATCACAATAATTTATAAGTATTTGTCTAAGATTCGTTTTTACATAATATTGTAAATACTTTGTCTGTGTGAATAAATAAAATTGAAACTAAAAAAATTTGTATTACTTTCACCTTTTACTTATCTGAATACTTACAAATGCGATTGTAAAAACGTTGTGAGTTGTTTCATATATGAAAATTGAAAATTGAAAGTCTTTTCCTTCTGAGAAACAGGTGTCACAACGAAATAAATGAAACTTTTAAACTTTGTTTAGTTCCTCATAAACTTTCGTGTTGCGTTTTTTAGACGTTCTAAGTTTCAACAAATTGAGTTACCACTGCAGTACTGCAGGATTTCCCTGAAACAATTTGTTTACTTGTTGGATTTATTTTTTTTTTTTATATTGTTTGTGGTTTCGATGAATTTACAATTTCTTAATATCTAGTTATTCTACACACATATATATATATATATATATATATATATATATATATATATATATATATATATATATATATATATAACTTATATTATAATATATATATATTAAAAATTGTAACTATTGTTTTAATATTCTTAGATAAAATATATAAAAATTAGAGTTTACTCTCTTAATATAAAACTACACACGTGTCTAACCAAAATCACCAAAAGAATACAAAAAAGTAATTAGTAAATCATTAATTATCTCCAATTTAGACTGCCAAAACTTACCTCATAAATTTTTATTTGCAATCATTTCAAATGTTTGTTAATCAGTTTTAAAACCGGTTAAACAATCCTCAAAATTTTTCGATTTAGTCTGTTTCATAAAATTACTATAGATCAGTTTAAAATTAATATTGATTGCGATTATTGATTGCAATTAGACTCATCCAATGGGCATGAAATTATTCATCACTATAAATAAAGCTACAAATGAATTTATTAAAAACTTTGTTACCAGCATCATTAGGATGAAATATCATTAACATCTACGAAATGCTATAAGATTTCTTATGACGATTATGAAATCGTTCTAGTGAAAAAAAGAATATATTGCTCTAACATTATTCTAATTTTTATTTTCGTATCCTAAAATAATACATTCTTTATTAAAACTGATTGATGCAAATTTATTTTATCCATACATAATAATGATCGTAAGGGGGAATTTAGATTAATATTGATTTTTTAAGTGTTTTCAGACAAGTAGCAGTTATTTAGGTAACATTTAAATTATACATTTTTACATTTTATACAAGAAACGAAACATTACAGTTACATTATATCTTATACAAAAGTAAAAAAGAAAATAAATTACAACAAACTAAGGTCGAACATTTTTCTCTCATCAAGTGGGACGAACCATACATGAGGTTGGAAACGACGTGTTCAGCCTTCCATCGCACAGGGTCTTTATAGAACATTTCCTTAAATCTATTTATATGTTACCTTAATTATTTAATCCTATGAAAAATAAATACTTAAAAATAATTTGTTTAAATCATAACCAAATGATTATTAGTCAATTTTCGCAAATGCTTTGTTTAGTTTCACAACATAAATATAAAATAACCAAAACCACTTACGATAAGCCGAACAATCAAAAATAATAATTATTAATAAAGAAAAAACACTATTTACAATGCACAAATGAAGACCGCATGAATATGTATTTAGTGGGAGGTGTCCTTAATTATCAAATAAAGAGAAAAGTATAAGACAGTGACCTCTTTCAAAATCAAATCAAAATCTATATTTTCTTTTATGCATATTACATGCAATTCGCATCGTCACAAACTTAATACTAACTTGTGTAAAACAAATTAAAATGGCAAACCATACACAAAGAAAAACCTCTGAACGAGCAGAACACAAAACACGTCGCTCAATGTCAAAAAAGTACTTTCAGTCTCCCTAAGAATACTGAAGAAGTCGTTAATTGAGTATAAAGGAAAGGAAAATAAGAAAACCGAAAACTGGTTCAAAATTTTTTATTCGGTTTGGTCCAGACTGTACGAACAATATGATTTAATATCTTCATGCTAAGCCGGCTAGAGTTTCTTTGAATTTTCCTCAGTCTAACAAAAGGAATATCAAGCATGTCTCTATTACTAGAGTGCATAACAGTAAACCCTGCAGTTAAGAGATACCAAATCTTGCTATGTCGGATATCTAAACTAATATATAACTAAGGATATAAAAAAACAAATACTGTACAACAGTCATGACTCTTTCTTTAGTAAAAAGAGGCCTACAAGGAGCATCATACTCAGCATCAGCCAGGAGCCGAATTGCCTTCTTTTGGATTAGCCATTCTGTGTAAATTACAGCTGCAATGGGTCTTTGACAAGGTAGAATCGTTTGGATTACTCAAAACACACATACTAACGAATATTGACTATTTTTATTATTCTTGGGCAACACTCACCATCGAAGAATGTGATGACTCTAGACGAGAAGTCGTTGTCAGAAAAACACAAAACACGGACACACATTGTGTTTTTCTGACAACGACTTCACGTCTAGAGTCATCACATTCTTCTATGGCCAGTGTTGCCCAAGAATAATAAAAAATAGTCAAATATACACTCCTTACCAACAATACAATGTCATTTAGAAATATAACGAATATTGCTTTGGTACCCATGAAACAAAATAATAATAGGGAAAGTAGTAATATTGTTTTTATAATTATAGCAATTACTTTTCGTAACGTTTTATGACTGAGTTGTATGATGAAGCTACTGAAGGACGTTCTGTTTAAGGCGTCACACGTCCAACTCCAACCCAATCTCTGCACGTACATATTCAATAGAAATTGACCTGACGTCCTATTTGGTATTCATGGAAGTAGCTGTGGGGCCTATTTGTTTCCATCCTACAGTCATACTGGGATTTAAAATACTGGGAAAAAACGAGATGAAATTAGGGAAAAGAAAGAAATATAATTTATGCATACTCACGAGTAGTTGCAAAATATAAGCAATGAAGGTTGAAAAAAGTTTCATTCATCAATGCTGTAAATTCACGTTCTATTAATTGGCGTTATGGGAAGAAATGATTAATTTGAATAAAATATAATATAATTTTGAACAATAGTTAATTCTTTGCAATAATGTTTGGTCAAGAACGTTTTTAAATCATTGACAAACGTAAAATTTGTATTTCATTTGCACTTAATTTGTAAAAACTGAAATAAAATAACTACGAATGAGTCAATAATGCTCATAGCTTTTAGATTTTAACAACACTTATGAAGTATATTATTTTAGTTTATTGTGAAATCTGTAAAAGGTAAGTACTGGTGAGAAATGTATCTTAAAGAAGCTATCCCGTTACTTGAAGTATCTTATTTATATCAATATTTTTTTATTATTTTACTAAAACTGTGAGCTTAAGAACTGTGTATTTATCGTAAACAAGAAAGTTATTGATATTTTAAAAATATATTGTCTTAATATCAAAAACGTAATATACCCAAAAGCAGCAAATTGTTGAGGGGTGAGTAAGAAGAAAAATTATATTGTTTTCTATTTAACCTAATAATTTGGAATCTGTTACAGTAACAAACGTTTAATTACTACATTTCTGTAAGGTATAGTTATATATTTTTACGATATAAATTGCGATTTTCAAAACTTAAACAAACTCTACATTTTATATTTTAAATATAAAATATTTCCTTTGGATTTATACATTTAACACTAAAATTATGAAGTAATTGTTCATATTGAACGTCTCTTTATCGATATAAAACTTAAAACTATACATTGTAATGTTAATAATAAGTATAGCGTTAAGCTTACCTTCCTTAAATTATACTTCAATCCAGTCTAATGTATTCAGAAAAACTAGAGAGTACAAATTATATTCTGAAATTTATGTACAAACTTGAAACAAAGTTTGAGAAGTTTGTTGAAACATCTGCAAACCAAATGTGCTTCATTAACGTTATTCGTATTATCTTAAGTGAAAGTGTTGTTTTCAAAAACATAAGGATGAAGTGTAGTCAAAATTACTGTAATTAAAAAAGTACATTAATAACGAATAAGAAACAATATAGTGACTAGCCATATTATTTTAAAACATATAGTACTTTAATTTAATGTACTTTTGTATAACTAAATGAAAAAAACGTAAAAATATTATATTTATTTATATAAATTTAAAACATTTTATATTATGAGATATACAATGAAAATAGTAAACATCAGATTTATTTTACCAAATTTACACGAAATTTGTAATCATACTTAAATAATTGTCATATTCAACATGTTGTCTTCAGAGAGTTCATCTATTTTTATTGAGATTATATGGTGTATTGGTTTTCATAAACCAATTTTGTACAGTTTCATAAAGATCAGTTCAGATTTTTTGATCATGCATCACGCTGTGTGCAAATAGCAAAATAAGAATTGATGTGTCTTGAGTTTGATGAGAATGACATAAACTTAGTTTTTTTTTATAAAGTTAATAATACTGGAATTATAATAAGGAAATGTATACAGGGTGGAATGACGTAAATGTTTATTATTTTAGTGGTTAAAATGGACACTTAATGTGATTAAACTGTGTATTTAAAAGTTTATTAACAAAAGAATTGTGGTCAATAAAGACATTTTGTCTTATTTTTTAAAAGTCGGTACTTCTATTGGGAAATCTGAATTTTCTCAGAAAAAACGACCTTGTGTTGGGAGCCTAATTGCATTTTTTTAAATTTTCCAATAAATTTACAATAAGAATAAAAAGATAAGCCATAAGCTTAACTTAGTTATTTATTTGAAATTGCTGTTGAAAGATAACAGAATGAGTTTTTGTAAAATTCAAAGCTTTTTCAACACCAATAAACTCTGCTAATTGCAAACGATGATGAATGAAATATTGTTGAAAACTTTCGTATTTTACAAGTTTCAAACTGGTATATCACATGTTAAAGTTTGATCACAATGTAAGTGAAATAATCAAACTTATACTAATAAATATAGGCTTTTTACAATTTTGGAGCAATTTGTTACCCTTATTAATAAATCACAATTAATCAACAATGACTATTTAGTTTCGATATTTTAAGTACATTGTTATGTTCTCCATAAAACTGTCTATAAATACATTAATAATGATCAAGGTTAGAACGTATACTACTACTATGACGTAAGGCGAATAGTTCCCAAAATTGTAAGCTTGAAGTCCTGTTTTTATGCTTTATTTGGTTGATATTTCGATAGTAATGGGTTTTAAAGTGTAATAAATGCACCGTGACGTGAAGTTAAAGTTTTTTTTTTTTTTTTTTTTTTGTAATACAACAAGTAGGCTTTCATAAACTATCCAATGATATCACAATAAAAATGAAAATTTCCTGGAGTCTTCATAAAATGACTTTTGAACATTCACATTTTCTTACACTTCAAACAATATACGAACTAAAATGTTGATAAATAACCCAAAATGTTGTTATTTCATTAAAATAATTTTACGAACACTAATTTTTGATTAATGCATTAGTTTAATCAAGAAAATAATTTAAATATTAAATAGCCCAAATCGTAAATTAGGGGTTTCTAATTCAGAGAATTCACCGTTGTCAAGTCGTTGTCCAGCCTTTTGAACTCATTCATTATTTATTTATCTATATAAAGTTTTTACTAGAATATAAAAATGTATTTAAAATTTTAAAATTTAATTACTGTTGTTGATAAAATTGTGTTTTATTAATAAATGTAACCAATTAATTGCTCAAAATTTGGATTACGCCTGTTTTAATTAGTATGAGTATGATAGTTTCCTCTACATTTTAGGCAAACTTTAAAGTGAGGTATATCATTTTGAAGCCTATAAAATATAAAATTTCACACCTCCTCTGACAAAATCGATACAGTTTGTTGAATGTTTTAGAAGATTGAGAATTTTATAAAAAAATATTTTGTTAGAAATTTGAAATGAATTTGAAATTTGAACTCATGATTTATCATGTTATTCCAATTAATTTTTTTTTTTTTTTTTTGCAAAATCCAAAGAAATGTTACAAGGTGCCATATTGTAAGAAATTGAAGATTATATCTTAAAAGTACCGAATTTTAGATAATGGTACCAGGGGGACCGAACTTAAGCTCCGTAAAATTATTACTTTCGTTCTCACACAAATCTCGTTCGCTCCACTCACTCACCCTATTCTATTTTAAAGACGAGCTCGTTCGCTTCGCTCACTCGCCAAGCTGCACTTTGGTGTAATTTTCTTAAACTACAGGTTAAAGATATAACACATTGGTTTACATCTACAATTATCAGCTGATTTTTGTTCAATTAATAAAATCTCCATAAGGATAACATGGAAACTTTGGAGTGCTCTAGCGCGAAAACCGGATTTTCCCAGCTATGGGACCAGCTCAAATCAATTTCTGGTGGCCAAAACCCCCATATTCAATATAAAAAAATCAAAAATCGTTGGAGTGAAAAAAAAGTTTGCCCGTACAAACGGAGCTTGTTTTAGAGTATATAAATAATGGGGAAAATACTTCTACTAGCCACAATGGTTTGAATAAATTTGTTTAATACGTAGTTTTATCAAATTTTCTGTCTATTTTTCCCTTAAAATATTAAACACTAACTTCATTTCGACCTGTATAGGTTCACAATTTCAAGCTATCCTTACTTCTGACCACTTAGCTTCATGATACAATGTGGTCAGCTTCTGTTGTGGCGAGTAGTCTTTGATCTGTTGTAATCAATCACACGTAGGGACTGATTGTTCCCTGACGCCTCTCACAGGTGACAAATATGCGTGCTAATTGAAATATTTATGCTTTATATCTCATAGTCATCACTAACATTACAATTATGTATTTCCTTCATTTTTAAGATCGCTACTAAAAAAAGAAAAAGAAACTAACCGTTAATATAACACTTAATCATATTTATTTATTTATATACGGTTACACCATTTTTAACAATTTTCAATTTCAGTTATGCTAGGATGACATGCAGAGTACATTTGATCTAAACAGCTATGTCAATAAAAGAGTGGACAAAAATTATTAAAATGTTCACTAATATATCAAACAACTATATTAGGCAAGCATGTTTCATTTCCTCCTTTTTTCTCAGCTTGTGTACATCATAGGAGAAACCTGCGCATACTCTTAGAAAGGTATTGTGCTGTAGATGAGCAAAATCACGTTCTAATTCACATCAGCCCACCGGGCTACGGCCTACTGACTTTCAAAGTTGCAATTTTAATCTCATGAGACAAGGATAATTGATTGAATATACAGCTGTTGAACAAAAAAATGCTAGTAAATCAAGAAGAACAGATGATTCAGTTATAAAATATTTTTTAACAATTTGGACCCAGACGGTCCAGATCAACTGAAAAAACTTTGGTTGAATTTCAACCAGGAGGCGATCTCTCGTATTAATAAAAAGATGATTATTCCTCGGATGGATTAATTAAGAACTTACTGGTAAATATAAAGAATGTGTATGTTATTATGATACATTAAATTGTATTTTTAAAGTATAGGCATAAAAAGTGCTTTGCGATTGATACTATGTATGATGCATGGGAATTTGCGTGTAAACTTTTCAATAGACCAGACTGTACAATAGCGGACGATACCGGGTGGACTATCAGGTCTGGGACACTTATTATGTGACCTCCTCTTCTATTAATATCCACAAAACCAATTCTCTTCTATACCTCACCATAGCAAACAATTATCCTCCTGTTTAACAAAAGATAAGAACAAAAATTGTATATTTCTTCAGAGTGAATTTCAATACTAATTACTCTATCTGGAAATGGGAATAAAAGTTCTATAAATAATTTATGAGACCAAATTTAATTTGAAAACTTGGTGTCTTTTTTCATATTAAGGAAATTTACTTAAATATAAATTTTTATAAAATAAAATGTTAACTGATCTGAATAGTTTGCACTTTAAGATTATAAATTCCGAATAAATGTGGGTGAGAAATGAACGTTCGAAAATTTTTGAAGAACGGAAACTAATTTTAGAAACAGATTTTTTTCCTACTTCTCAACTCAATATAACGGATGCTTTGACAAAAAGTTAAGAACGATTAAAATCATTAATAAGACCATTAAAAAAAAACACTTATACAATTATCTTTTCGGATTGTTAATACTCACGTATTAAGTAGCCTGAGGTGTCAAATATTGTTCTTCACACTGGACGCGTTTCGAACGAATTACCGTTCATCTTCAGCAGTCACTTTAATAAAATTAAAAGCCAATTTTTTGATGGTTGTCAGTTTTTACACACGACACAAATACACTGTCTTTACATATAACACAAAACATACACGTACGGTCCATGGTAACTGCGGCGCGGCTGTCTCGTGGGTGACTTGCTCACATTCCAACTCAGTAAAAATGAATACGAAAAATAAAGAAATGTCATAAAGCAGGTTGCATGGAATAATGGATACAATCCTAGCATAATTGATTCTTTAATTAGAAAAACTAGATTTAAATTGGCCATCCCGAAACAAAACAGTGTGATTGACCAAAAATTTGTTCCATTTACATATGTAAGCAAGAAGTCGGAAATAATTGGCGATGTATTCAAAAGAAATGGTTTTTATCCTGGATTCAAAATTAACAGAAAAATGTTCCAAAAGTTTAGGTCATTAGTAGACAAAAGACAAGGCAAGGGGATCTATAAAATTGAATTTAATGGTGGTGAGAAATGTAACAAGAAGTATGTCGGCTACACTAATAAATAGATCTTTTGCTGAGCGATTCAAAGAACACAATGCAGTAAGCCAAAATAACCCTTCCTCAAAAGTCGCACAACACCTGAAAGAGAATATTGGGCATATTATCAATTTTGAAAAATCCCTCGAGGTGTTAAAACTATGCAGCCAGAAAAGTAAAGTTCAGGTGTGGGAGGAATTGTTTATTTATAAAAGCGTATTAGCTCATGGCAAGGATAGCATGCTCAACAAGAGGGAAGAATATGCCGACAAAATTACGTATCAGCTGTTCAATAGCATAGATAAAAAGTCCGGAACGAACAACCACTGGTCAGCTGATAAGATTACGTCACTCTGACATCACCCCAAAACTTCAGTAGGCCTACAAAATCAAACGGGAATGGACCCACGAGTCCGCCGCGCCGCAGTTACCATGGACCGTACGTGTATGTTTTGTGTTATGTGTAAAGACAGTGTATTTGTGTCGTGTGTAAAAACTGACAACCATAAAAAATGGGCTTTTAATTTTATTAAAGTGACTGCTGAAGATGAACGGTAATTCCTTCGAAACGCGTCCAGTGTGAAGAACAATATTTTGACACCTCAGGCTACTTAATACGTGAGTATTAACAATCTGCAAAGATAATATTATAGGTGTCAAGGCTGTTAATGTATTAAACTTATGCAATTTCAATGATAGTTTATTCCAGAATGAATAAAATGCTGATTACCTATGTTTTATATACAAAATGTTACTGATCAACCAAATTAAAATGTATACGTAATTTAAACATGATCTATTGTAAGTCAATTGGTTCTCATTACTTAATTATTCCATAATATACGGAATAAAAATGTTTTTTTTTTTTAAGGCTCAATTGTTTTAAAGTAATTGTTGGTTACTGCAGAACTCCGAAAATTAGATACTGAAACTGGCTGGATATCTGAGTGGTTATAGTGCTTGCCTTTGAATTCAAGGCGAGCACTATAACCGTTGTGATATAACAAAACTGTTTATATTACCTCATTTTTCTTCTATTCTAGGCAACGGTCTGTCCTTTTCCCAGAAAAATAGACGAATCAAAATCTGGTGTTGCATTCAAGCTATTAGCTCTTGATCATCTCCCGGACGTTTTTAGTTGAAGCGAAGGTGATTATTTATTTTTCCAAAATGAAGGCACGAACGAAACTGTGATGCACGTCATGTTCAAAGTGTCCTACGTACCTAAAACTAGTTAGTTGATGTGTTTTTTTTTCTTATCAGTTTAAAATTTGTAAGAATTAATTTTTTACAAAGACACCTACTCATTTTCTTCAAAGCAACATTTTCAATCAACCCTACCATAAAGTAAATCATAAATGCTTCTATTGCCTTAAGCAATATTATTCTTTTTCAGTATTAGACGCTTAAAAAAATATATCAATATTTTCTTTATAAATTGGTAATCAATCGATATTAAGTATTTATATTAAGTAGTTCGCTTAGAGAAAAATAAACCCAAGTTATTTTACAATTTTTATCAATTTGAATACTTTTTTTCAACAATAATAAGTAGTGGCAAAAGGGTGCTGTTGGCTCAGTTCAAGGTCACCCTAGCGATAACGTCATCGATGACGTCATCAATGACTTCACTGATGACGTCATTGCCAAGTACCCTTCCTGACAGTTTAGAGTCTTAGTCTCCAGAGTCCATATGCCTAGAGTATGCGGGGCCGGACGGTCAGTCCCTCGGCGACAGTCGTAGGGTTCGCATCGGTGTTGTGCTTTTAAATTAAAGTTGAAAGTTTAGGTTTTATCATGTACATCAATAAATACTTGGCAAATTTTCATATTTTAGCCTGTTCAAGGTCACCACACTTGAACTCAGGCAAAAACATCAAACTGTTGTATCAAGAGTAAATTTTTCTATGTGTTAGTTCAACCTGGAGGTACTTCTGTTGAGATTGAAACTTTAACTTTAATCAAACCAAGAGTAAATATTTCTAAGTGTTGGCTCAAACCTGGAGGTACTTCGTGTACATCTTTGACACAATTACAAGTCCGAAGTTCACAGTCAAACTCATGGTCATCACACTTTAACTCCAACTAATTAACATATACATTTAAATACCTTGCTTCACATTTTCAAGATCCCCAAGGTCATCGCAATTCCCCCCCTCCACTTTTTATATACCTGATTTACGCAGAGCCGGACAGTCAGACGCTCGGTGTCTGTCATAGGGTGCACTTTGCGGTTGTGGTCATGGTCAAAATGTCGCTTCTGAGACGCTTCAAGGTCAAATGAGTGGTGTCGCATGACGGTTTAGGCAGAGTCACGTTGCAAACTTTGGGTTTTCATGGTACTTTTTCTGTTTATGGTCTAATTTCGCTCCAAGTCCTCAAGGTCACGAGGACTCTGACTGAAACTCAGAGTAGGGTGCGAGAAACGGCAAAAGTGCCAAAAAAATTTAGGTTTCGGGTGATCTTGACCTAAATGTTGTCGGTTACGTCATCATGATGATGTCAGGGGTGATAAGGTCATCGCCATGACATTTCTGTGACCTCATGTGGGTGACGTCATAGGGTGACGTCATTGGTGATGACGTCATCGATGATATCATCGCTCGGGTGACCTTTAACTGAACCAGCAGCCCCCTTTTGCCACTACTATAATGATAAAGAAATGTATATTACCAATTTAATAAGACATGGCATTTTTCATTGACTACTCCTGATTATTACAATTGCTATAGTAGTTGATACTGCCCAATAATTAGTTTATTATAGAAAGCCATGTCAATTGTTCCTTAGACTTGCCATTTGCAAGTAACGTGAGAGATAATAGTCATTTTTCATCACTTATGGATATTTTCATCATTTACTACTCATTTTAAAAGCTTTATAATTATTTTCGTTTCTTATGAACAACCAAGCTAAAAAATTTAATCGTGATATTTTAAATAATTAATATAATTTAGAAATTTATAGTTTTTACCAAACAAACGAGCTAGTGTTAAAATTGTGTGATATTAGGTTTGAGGATGTGTATTTTTCTTCATTTGTCTTATAAATTAGACGGGTTGGATACGGTCTTTTGAAATACTGGCCGAGAATGGGACAAGGCGTAGACAAGATAATCCACTTTACTCATGAAGTATTCTGCCTTCTGCATCGATTCAAGGAAATAATGTTCTGGTTTGTTTTATTTTACTCTTTAATAGTATTACCAGAAGTTTAAAATTGTACGGTTTTATATTTATTTTCCTTCATTACATAGTACAGAGCTATTCTATTTGTGCGACACGTTTATTTCAAGTAATGCAGATGAAAAAAAAAGAATGCGAAAGTAATATATATATATATATATATATATATATATATATATATATTAAATTTTATTAATAATTTCATGTTGTTGTTTAACAGTTAACAAGGGCTTACTTTACATAAGGGACATTAACAAGGGCTTTAACAAGGAACATACTTTGAAGATAATTCAGGCGTCTTTGACAAGGGAATTAGGTAAATGGAACATTTGCCATAATCAATTGAATGAAATTTTAACATTTATTATAGGCCAACTTGTTTATTATTATTATTTTGCCACTTAATAAATTAAAATAAGATTTATGATGGGTAAAGTGTATAATAAAAAGTTGAAATAATTTTAAGTTTTATAGAGAGTTAATTTGATCTCTTTTTCTCGCTTGTTCCCTTTAATTAGGCTCATTTAATGATGTCAAATAAATTATTAATAGTTCAAACACTATAATGCATATTTTTATAAAGGAAGAAGTTGTAAAAGGAAATTAGTTTTATGGATTTAAGTTTTTTAGTATTTTTTTATGATAAGCTGTATGATACTTATTACAGAATCATTTATGTTTGAAGTAACTGCTTATGAGATTTAAATTTAACCCAAAACAACATTTTAATATGCCAAATGCCTCAATTGATTCTCCTTAAATCAACCTCTTATTTTTCTCGTCACTTAAACTTTAAAGGTCAGTTTGCAGATTCCCTGCCTCGTTCCAGAGTGAAATTGAAGTTACTCGGCTTTGTAGGAGCTGCGTTAATTTTAAACACCAAATTAATGCAACATACCAACACAAAATTAATTGTTTTAGGTACTTAAATATCTTATATAAAGGTCAATTTTTTATGAAATTTAATAATTTATTAAAAGGTTTTACTAAATTCACTATTTGAGAATTAAAGAATACTTCAAATCACATTTTAAAATTATATAATCTTTCTGAATAAAATCCTGTCAAACTTGAAATTTTATTAAACCAAAGTTTTATTAGTTAAAGCTAAACAAAAAATTCTATTACCTAAACTATTTAAGTAACAAACACAAATGTTAGTTCTTCTGCTCAATATATATTTAACTCTTTTAAATATATTTTCCATACAATTAACCCCCATTTATGCCTTAAAAATAATTATTAATTATTTTTAAAGCATTAATTGTCTTAAAAATTTTTAAATTTTTAATTTAAAAATTATTATTAATTTTTACATAAGATTTTTACAACCACCCTAATTTATTTGTTATATAAATGACACCGAATAAAATAATAACTTACATGTATATTTATTATGGAAAAGTAAGTTTCAAGTTTTATACAACAACTACAGTTCAATGTGAGTACACTTCGTCATTCTAAAAATGTCTAGATGAAGATGACATCTTGGTTATGTTATACCATCTGATAAAAGGCAAAGGAAACAATTGATTACATAATCCTCTCATGTAGTATCCAAAGGTCAGTGGTATTTTACTTTAGTCTATTATTACAGGCCTCAAATAACCGATATTCGGTGGTTTTTTGTCTCACAGGGTGTCTCGATTGTCTAGCATATACAACTTTTAATGACCCTGAAACGCCCTTCTATACAGCATCCATATCACGATCGGAGGAACAAAAGTTTGAGTCTTCTTCGAATATATTATACTACCAAATATACGTTCTGGTAGCATAATACAAAGTATAAAAATACACCTGATCTTAGATAATTTCTGTGCTATATTATAAGGTCATTAGAGTAAATGTATACATGAAACTTGCTTGACTGGAGAGACATTAGGAAAACATTACATTTTTAATTAACAGTTTAAAGGACAATTAAAATTGATTTTATTGGAAGCAAATACATGGACAAATAAGTTACATGGAAGCAAATACAAGAAAATGGGAACTTACCCTTTTGAAATATGTGTGTGTAATCATCTTTCGTGATGTGATTTATATAACATCTATAATCTTTAGTTCATTGTTACCACCCTTTATTAAGATTATATCATTTATATGTGAAAGAGTCTAATCACCTAAATATTCAAAATTTTCTCCAGACGATATTTGAAGGATACACCCCACTGAGTCAATAAGGTTCTTTTTAACTTCAAACAAAATAGTAGTTTATTTCTTAAAAAGTGTTGTAAGGCCTTAAAGTTGAGAGAGCAGAGAGACTAAAATAATATGAACCACAGTTAAAAATCCTCATATATATCCTAATATATATTAATCCAAAATATATGTGCCACTATAAGTACTTTATAGTACGATTACATCCAATTTCAAATCACACTTTATAGAACTTAATAAATAACATAATTCTTTAATTTTAATCAAAATATTTTAAAATACTTATTCCCCTGTTCAATATTGTATGAGTATGTTTTATGACAGACTCAGGGACACTTCCTTGTTGTAGTAGTTGGCCAAACAGATCACGTCTGTATGAGGCTCTTTTCGACACCTCGCCTCGACTTTTTATACATATGTTTCAAGACCTTTCTTAGTTTGATTAAATGGATAAAACTGATATTCATGGTCTCTGTTTTCAACTCTGTATATATTGTAGATCTTTCATTAAGTACTAAATACATAATAATGTTTGAATAACTTTATACACAAAACGTTTAGTTCTGTTTCACTTGCCACTTTGTTATATTATCGATATTTTTAATTAGTAAGATTCATTATTAATAGACAAATAAAGTCATACAACATTTATTTTGATATAGTTTTTGATACATTATAAGTTGTTAACAGCTTTGGAATTTGGGTAAACATTTTATGCACCATATGAGCAAACATTGTATTTAATGTTTAATATTTTATAAAGTGATTTTTGAACTGTTGATCATGTAAGTACATGAAAGAATACAAAACTTTCTCTCATTAAAAGTATCTTTTATCTTAGGCAATGGAAATAAAACACTTACTTGTAATGGAATGCAATACGTAATACTATTGTTTATATGACTGTTTTTCTGTCTAATAATAATACATTATAATTATATACGTTTTTAGACACTGGCCATAGTAAACAAAATCCTTCTTGAGCGTTTGTTGTTCTACACTGTATTTGTACTAAAAACCTGGTGTGTTTACGATCAGCTGATTGAAATCATGTAAAATAAATTTATTAAAAAAGGTTTTAAAATGTATATATTTTCAATCTATGGAAGTAAGATGACTTTGTTTTGTTTTGTTTGTTTTGGTACAACCCGCATGTAAATCGGTCCAGTAGAAGTCTTAGATAAAATGCCCAAAGTGTCTTATTGTTTTTAAATGATTGATCTTGCTTGATTTCTAATCATAAATATCGTATTCGAATAAAAAAAAAAAAAAAAAATAAAAGCAGGGAAGAATATCTAGCAATGCCTGAAATTGGTACGAAATAAATTATATTTGAGATAAATATGTAAATCATTTGTATAGACAACTGTAACTCTCTTTAAATCAAAATAAAAAATACTGATTAATTCTTGTAAATTTACAAGAATTGATAAAATAATTTGTTGAGTAAAATATTTAGTAGTTTATTAATATTGTTCAATAAATTATACGATATGTTCTGTTAAAATATGAGCACTTATCAAGTAAAACACAACGCTATTACTAGCATAATTGGAGATTGCTCAGTACATAGGACCTGCATTTAACCAAGATACTCGATCTCATTACAGTATGAAATTGACAGCCTGAAGGCTACATGAAACGGGTTTATTCATCACATCAACCACAAATTGGGAATGAATGGTGTATCCTAGCTCTTCCATTTGTTTTTATGGTTTATTAAAAAGTACTTTAGGTGTTTCATAAAATCCGGAACTAAACATAGATAAATATTGTGTACCGCGGTTATTAAAATATACTAACCGTTAATTAAATAGTATACTATTTCTAATTTAGGAATTGAGAAATACAATACCAACACGAATCAATAGTGACACTACCACTTAAAATTGGTGCGATAAAAGAATTTATATTACTGCAAGTATTCATCAAGTATACTTCGCTTTGAAAACTCATCTTTCGTAATTATTTATTGTAATAAAATATTTATACAGTAGTAGCACTTATTATTTTCGAACGGTACTGATAATAAACTGTTTATCATTACATCACATTCTGGCTTATTGCCAATTTAAAACATTGAGAAGGATTATTTATCATTAAAATTATGCCACATACATTATAAATTATTTTAAGAGTAATATTTTAACTTACAGTATTTTCGTCTTAAAATATATTGCCACTTGACAGGATGCTTTTAAAAGCCTTTTGTATTATTAACGGTAAATTTGGTCAAACAAATATAAGTGTTAGTAAGATTTGGTGCATCGGACGTCCATAGTCCCTCGGTCAAGCAGTAGGCAGAGGCCATATATCAGTCTTGGCGCTCTGGGTTACCGATTGGGAGTTTGTGTGGGGGGGGGGAGACCCAGAGGACGGGAGATTGATTCTAGGCTGGGAGACGAAAAGGTTGATCATCTATACGTGTAAAAACATAAGCGCATGAATTTCAGGTGAGGATAACTGTCAGTTAATTGGTGCAAATAAATTTTTAATTTGTCAGTTAATTGATCCATGGGGCATCTTGCTAATATTTATTGTCATTATTATGTCGTATTTGTTTGTGTCTGGTTGTAAAATATATTGTTGTGAAGAAATGTGTATCTATAAACCACTAAAATGTGTAATCTATAAACTAGTTTTTAGAAAGATAATGCACCAATAAGGACATTTTTCTTTCTTTCTTTTTTTTCTTTCTTTCAACTAAAAACATTCGACTTATGATTATTAGTCAACACTTGCTTCAAGGGTCTCAAAAAATGGGTAACAACAGAGTCCATGGTTTTTTATCAGCGCGATCTTTGCCAATAAATAATATGGAGAAGCTAGGGAAAACTTTTGCCGTCAGGTCACTGCTTCTTGTGCATTTATCTGAAGGTACTGGGGAGGCAATCACTGCAGTCACTGGTTACGCCTTTTATGTTAATTCCAAAATTGAAAAAATTAAGGAAACCCTAATATGAACCACCGAAAACCGAAATAAAAATATACTAGGACATAGTCGTTTCTTCAGTACTTCCCATCCTAATGTGAAAGTATCTGAGGACCAAAGCTTTGAAAACAAGACCTGATTTAGAAGGTATGGCTGAGGCGAGTCAAACTCAGCCTTGAAAGGAGTTCCACTCCATGTCACAAAAAATCTCAAAGTGGACTGTAAGATATCAAAAATTGTTTCCTTAATTTGTTTTCATTATTAATTTCTGTGAACTTAGTAACTAGTTTTCAAATGTTTTCTTGGTTATGTACATTGTTATATAGTTTCAGTAAATTTAAAAATTATTATTCTACATCTAATCAGTAAGTAAAGCTATTGAGACAACATGATAATTCGTTTTGTATACATCCCCGAATTGATCACACAATTAAACAAAGTTCTATTGATATTTACAGGATCATGAAAACAAATGGGGTTGGATCACAGATACAATATTGTGTGTCTTACTATCAGTCATATCAGTCTAATGTTGATGTAATTTCGGGTAAGTGGGAGGGGGTGGACGGTAAAAGTTTCCGAGTCCCAATGCGTTGCCAGTGAGATGTAAGTGGCGCCCTCTAATCCGCTCTCGACTACGATGAGGTCCAGTCGACTGCGTCAATAGAGGGAGTAGTGGAGGGGGGGTAGTGCTTTGAGGGCACTACCATTACACTCTACAGTTTGACATTTTTCAGTTCAAAAACCAAAAAATAAAGTTACAGTTTTTTTTCTCTTTTATTTAGGGAGCATTTGACTGTTACAAATTATATGGTTTACGCTGATGTTGAACATACTCGTATGGCAGAATTCTAAAATTGAAAGTTATATATCAATTATGAATGATTTACTGAAATAATATATTTTTTATATTACAATTTATTCTATACAGACAGATAGGTGTAATCTGAAAATATATATATAATATGCTAGGTTCATTAACTAAAGTTTACAATTAAAAGTTGAATTTAAAATCAATAAAATTAGGCGGGATATTTGGACAAAGGTTACATATACTGAGTTTTTGTATTAAGTATTCAAGGATAATTAAAACATTATTTATCATTATTTATATATAAAAAATTTAAAAAATCAAAATAAAATGTTTGTTACATATAAATGCCATTTTAAACAGATAACTTACTTTCCAAAATTTCCATAAACGTTTGGTGTTTAATGGAAAGTTACTGATATTTATGACCTAAGATTTAATTTAAAAATTTATTTTCACTCTGCCCATTAATCAATCTTCTACTTGTTTTAGACACATAAAGTTTGCAATCTAAGCAAGTTTTCTCATTAAACGTAAGTAAATACACATTTTAGAGTCTGGATATTTCAGTTAACGATTTTTTAGCTCAGAGATTTTTAGGTCTTATTTATTTAAATAAGCTTTATTACATAAATAATAGTTTTATCCAAGAGAAAAGCAGAGTAAAGCTGTTTTATAAAAATACCAAGAGCAATTTGAAATGCATAAAACATAGGTTTTTTTCTTTTTTTTGTAAATACATTTTAAGTGATATTATTAATTTAGACATCTCGTTCTAGCAAATGGTAAATCACCTAGTTAGTTCTAAAACAACAACTAATGTTCATCTATTAATTATAAAAGTTCACCGATATATATATATATATATATATATATATAAGTAGATAGTACTATGGGGTTCCTAGGACACTTTTGGAGACAATAAAAAATCAAACAAATTCCATAGTTTTTCAGTACAATTATGCAATATTTATGCCACTTTTTGGCCAATTTTTAGCTTTTGTCAAATTATCATAAAAAATATGCAATTTTAATGAAATTTTTAACAAATATGCCTAAAATTTTCTACAAAATAAAATTTTTTAAAAACAAGTAAAATTTGACTAAAATAGTATCCAAAATTAATAGAGTTTTATTGAATTTCCAATGAACAAAATCAATACTCAAAATGGATAAATATAACAAAAACTAAGTTAAGTGTGCATGGTATGCACGCTTTGAATATTACTGATTTATGATAAATTAAAGTTGTTGAAAAATGTAAACAAAATCAATGTTCAAAATGGATAAATATAACAAAAACTAAGTTCAGTGTGCATGGTATGCACGCTTCAAATGTATATGATAAATGAAAGTTGTTTAAAGATGTAAACAAAATCAATGTTCAAAATGGATAAATATAACAAAAACTAAGTTCAGTGTGCATGCTATGCACGCTTCAAATGTTTTTATTTTTACATGAAATATTAAAATGATTATTCTATAACTATTTTATTTCAGTAATATCATTTTTGATTATATTATATTCAAGTAATTTTTCAGATAAAATAATAATATAACAATTTGTTTTACTAGTAGCTACTATATCATAATCAAAATCTGCATTAATAATAATATCATTTTTTGAACTTGAAATATTTGTTGGATTTTTTGTAGTATCAATTACATAAATTGGTCTATTTTCTAGAAATTCTGTTGGACTATAATACATTTTACTACTAATATAATAAACTTTTTTGTAATCTTGATACATTTCATACATAATTCTAAATTTTTCATTGTTTATATCAAAATTTTCCAATTCATCAGGGTAATAATGACCATTTAGTTTTACTCTTATATTTTTTATATACATACTATCAAATTTAGAAGTATCAAATAACTGATCATTTGTTCTTGATTTTTGAAATCCAATTATAATAAATTTTGGATTATAAATATTTCTATAGATATTTGTTATATCAAAACTTAAATTCTTTCCTGTAATATTTTTTTGTTCAATGCATTGCCAATGATTAAAATGAAAATTTACTTTTTCAAATTTGCTTAGTTCATTAATTAATTGAATTTTACTTGTTGTTTTGTATTCAATTATAGGAACTCTAATAAAAAATTCATCAATTGTTATTTTACCTTCAGTTGGTAATGTAGCATTATCATAAGATCCATCAGCCTTTTTAGTTTTCCATCTAAAAATTGCATCATTATCTTCTGATCTAATAAATGTTATATTAAAACCTCCTTTGTACATTGGAATATTTACATTTTCAAAAAATCCTAATCCAAAATGAGATAAATTACCAATTGCTTCAAATTTGTTTTTAAAATTTGATTCAAAACCATTACTTATTTGATTTATTTCTGATTTTGAATAAGTTATAGTACCTTTAATTGTACTTAATAGACCAGGATATTCAATTTCATCAATCAATTTATTATGTTTTCTAACTTCAATTTTTGAAAATAAAAATGGAACAAAATTATCAATTAATTTAATATTAGCACCATTATCATATGCATTTCCATCAGATTTAGTCAATTTACCAGATATGTAAAATTGAAATTTAGAAGTACAAAATCCATCTCCAAAATCTATATTAAATTCAGTTTTTTTATTAGGTTCATTTAAATGTTATTTAGATAATGGATAGAAATTTTTGTATTCAGCTCTTTCAATATCATTTACATATTTTTTGTAATCACCCATTTATTAAGGATAAATTTTTTAAATCAAAAGCTTTTTAAAACAAGTAAAATTTTTGTAATTTTATGATGTCAAATTTTATTTATGTATCAATTTCATTTTTACTTTTAAAATATTCAATTTCAGTAGCATGATCAAGTATAAATTTTGCTGATATTTTTTGATGTTCTAAAATTAATTCCCAATTTAAGGTAAATGCATAATCATGAATGAAATATTCAGTTAAATCTTGATATTTACAAATCAAATCAATATAATCTTTTAATTGATAATTTATGAATTCAGTAATAAAATCTATAGTTAAATTTTGATGTTGAGCAATTTTTTGCCAATTTAATTTATTTTGAAATAATCTTATCATATTAATACTCAACTCATATTTTTCAGAAATATCATCCCAATCATCTTTGTTTAATTGATTTTGGTTTCTGATAATGAATAAATCAAATGAACTGTATAGAGCCATTTATTAGGGAGAAAATTTTTTAAAACAACTTTTCTTTGAATTACAAATACAACATTTTGATTTAATTACATTTATATTTTTCAATTTTATTATCTGAATATCTTCAGAATTAGTTTTTTGTTTACATTTAAGACAATAAATCAACTCCATTTATATAAAATAATTATTGTAATTTATCTATATCTTCTTTAATTAGTATTATTTCAGCATTTAATTCTTTTATGGATTCATTGACTCCATCAAATAGAAATTTTAGTTCTTTTTCTAATTTTTCTTCTAAATTTTCAACATATTTTCCAATATTAATTAAAAAGTCTGTAATTTTATTTAAATCCTTTTTAGTTTCTGAATGATCATTACCAATTTTAATAATTGAATCTAAAACTTCATCTAATTCTGATTTTATTACAACATCATATTTATTTATACTTGGTTTAACATTAACAATTCTTTTACCATTAATACTTATATAATTTTTTATAAACCAATAGCATTTACTAGATTTTCAGTCTTTTTTACATGACTTTTAAAACTTTTACTAAAATTATTAAAAAATATATTTAATTTAGAATTTATATAATCTTCTTTAATATTAATTGGATGTTTTTTCTGTCTTCCAAACAGATCAAATATATTTTGTGAATCCATATTTATTAAGGATTAATTTATTTTATTATATTATCAAATTTTTTATTATTATTTAATTCATTTAATATAAAAATACATAAATGACCACAAATTGGTGGATCATTATAATTTTGAATTTGATTATCATTATAAAATATATTATCTTTTCCTAGATATTTAACTAATTCTATTGGTGGTTTATTAACTATATTTCCATATGAATCAAAATAATATTTAATTTTATCTTTTTTATAATAACAAACCCAATGAGTTCCATTTCCATCAAATGAATCTAAATTTATAATTCCACATTCAAATTTATTAACTTTATTAGGTAATATATCTCTCATAAATACACCTCTAAAATATTTTATATTTTTACACAATTTTTCTAATTCACCTAATGTTAGTGGTTCAAAATTTTTTTGTAATTTTGTTTCATATATTTTAATGTTTTTTTTATCTAAACCAGATCCTTCTACATTTTTTAATTCATGATCTAACCAATCAACAAAATTTCTAAATTTAGGAATTATAGATTCTTTTACTACTTTTGCTCCCTTTCTAACATTTGGTGTATAATTTTTAACTATAGGTATATTATCAGCAAAATCTAAAATTTCGTTTAGTAATCCACCATTTTTTATTTCTTTTAATTGATTATATGAAAATTCAAATCTTAATCCTTTATTTAATTTTTTATGTTTATTTAGTTTATTAATTTGTCTTTTAGATAATAATATAATATCTTTTCCATTTTCATTAAATTGATCAATATTAAATTGAATTATAACTGATCTTTTATTTTTAAATGCTAATTTTATTTTAGATTTTTGATTATCTGTCAAGTTTATATTTATTTTTTCCATTTATTAAGAAAAAAATTTATAGTTTTTTATAATATAGATTAACATAATTAATAAAAAATTTTATTAAAATTTTAATCATACTTCTAAACCCATACCAAATTTTCTTTTCATCCACATAGCACCTGATGTTGGTAATGCAATTAATCTTTCACCAATTCCATGATCATTTGATGTTACTATATCCCATGCTTTATCTTGTAAAATTTTATCAGCTATTTCATTTCTAGATTTTGTATCTTTATGATCTCTATAAAATAAATCATGTTCTTTAGCAGCTTTATTTAAATCATTGATTCCAGGATCACCTCTTTTTACTTTTTTATTTAATTTAGTTCCAGGCCCTAGATATTGATAACCAGGTACATGTAATTCAAAAGGTAAATTATTTATAACATCATTTAAAATACCTGATCCATCTTTTAATAATGGTGATGAAATATTTGCCAAAATTCTTTTTAAATACTTAATTCCTTCAGGTTTTTCAATTAATTCATCTAATTTATTTGATATAAAGTCTTTAATTGCTTTCTTTTCATTTAAAAAATTATTATTATCAGCTTTTTCTTGTGCATATATATAATTAATAATATTATCTAATTTATTTAAATCATCTATAAATCTATATTCAATTTTATTTTCTGTATACTGTCTGATTCCTGAACCTTCAATTTCCCCTTTTAATTCCCAAATATGTTTAATTAAATTAATATATTTATCACCTTTACTAGATTTTGGTTTTTTACTATTTGGATCATTATTTTTATAAATTGAATTAGTTTCCCATAAAATCTTTGAATAATTATTTAAATCATCTTGTGTATATAAATTATTATCTGGTTTCTTTTCATAAGTTAACAATCTCCATAATCCATGTGTTCCATTATATTTTTTATCATCAATTATTAAATCATCATTATCAATTACAGTTATTTTATCACCAATCAAAAATGATTTTTTATGTTTATTCTAATATAAACCAAATTTATCATCTTTTGTTCTTGGTAAATATTTTTGTGCTAATGGACCAATGATTTTATCTAATGTTTGAGGTAAAATGTTTGTTACATATAAATGCCATTTTAAACAGATAACTTACTTTCCAAAATTTCCATAAACGTTTGGTGTTTAATGGAAAGTTACTGATATTTATGACCTAAGATTTAATTTAAAAATTTATTTTCACTCTGCCCATTAATCAATCTTCTACTTGTTTTAGACACATAAAGTTTGCAATCTAAGCAAGTTTTCTCATTAAACGTAAGTAAATACACATTTTAGAGTCTGGATATTTCAGTTAACGATTTTTTAGCTCAGAGATTTTTAGGTTTTATTTATTTAAATAAGCTTTATTACATAAATAATAGTTTTATCCAAGAGAAAAGCAGAGTAAAGCTGTTTTATAAAAATACCAAGAGCAATTTGAAATGCATAAAACAGGTTTTTTTCTTTTTTTTTTGTAAATACATTTTAAGTGATATTATTAATTTAGACATCTCGTTCTAGCAAATGGTAAATCACCTAGTTAGTTCTAAAACAACAACTAATGTTCATCTATTAATTATAAAAGTTCACCGATATATATATATATATATATATATATATATATATATATATATATATATATATATATATATATAAGTAGATAGTACTATGGGGTTCCTAGGACACTTTTGGAGACAATCAAAAATCAAACAAATTCCATAGTTTTTCAGTACAATTATGCAATATTTTTGCCATTTTTTGGCCAATTTTCAGCTTTTGTCAAATTGTCATAAAAAATATGCAAATTTAAGGAAATTTTTAATAAATATGCATGAATTTATATGAAATTATTTACAGAATAAAAAATTCTTTTAAAACCAGTAAAATTATAATTTTTTACAAGATGATTTAAAATTTATTATCAATACAATTATACTAAAATAATTATTCAAATTTAACTAAAGCAGTTTCTTTATCATCAAAAGTCTTAAAAGCCGTGACAATTAAATTTAAATCTTTTTATTTAATTCTTTAATAGTTTTATCATCAATTATATTAGTAAATCTTTTTGGTAAATGTATTTTACATTTTTCTAATTCAACAATAATTGTATATCCATATTTATCTTTAATTCTTTCAATTTTTTCAATTTTATATTTTTCATTTAAATTTAAACTTTTTAATGGTTTATATTCTTTAAATTTTAATTCTCCAATATTATTAATTTCTTCTAACAGATCCATTTATATAGGGAAAAAATATTACAAATTCATTTGTGATAGATATGTTAAAAAGTTATCATCATAATTATTTTTTATACAAAAATCCATATTTAAATATTTAAAAATCATTGGTAATAATTTTTTATATGATATATTACTTTTCTTAAAACATAAATATTTATTAAAAACTAGTGTAATTTTTTCTTTATCTTCATGATTCAATTCAAAATTAATATTGTATATTTTGTTCAAAAATTGATAATAAAATATCCAATTTGTATAATTCCTTTGTTTTAAAAATAATTTTATATTCTTAGGTGTTATTTCAAAATGATTGGAAATACATAAAATATATAATTCATTAATTAATTGGTGTGTTTTATATGGTTGAAAATGGTTAAATTCTCTTAAAATATGTTTAAGATGTTTATTCTTATTACTTTTTCTCTTAATCTTTTTTCATAAATAATTCTTTTACATATATTACATCCTACACAATTTCCAATAATAGTAAAATTAGTTTGATTATGACATCTATAACACATATCCATTTATTAAAAAAATATTTTATACATAAATGAATTGATTCAATTCATTTATGTATAAAATATTTTTTATATATAAATGAATGAACCAATTCATTGTCACAAGTGTAAGAAAAAAACTAAAAATAATAATCCACAAATTGTTGAAATGAAAAATGGATTATATAGATTAGCTACTAAATGTTTAATTTGTAAAACAAATAAAAGTAAAATTTTAAAAAAAGAAGTTAAACCTATAATTAAAAAAGAATTAACTAAAAATGAACAAATAATTGAAGCAAATGAAATTCATGCTCCAATCAGAAAGAAATTTCTAAAAAGAAAAATAATTACATTAGGTATTGATGATTTATGGGCAGCAGATTTAATTATAATGAAAAATTATGAAAAAGAAAATGATGGTTAAAAATATATGTTAAATGTGATAGATACTTTCTCAAAATATGTTTGGTCAAAACCATTAAAGAAAAAAGATGGAAAAACAGTTTCTAAAGCATTTGAAGAAATAATTAATGATGCAATTAAAATTAATCATAAATCACCTAATCTTTTACATACAGATAAAGGATTAGAATTTATCAATAAAGAATTCAAAGAAATATTAATTAAATATGATATTAAATTGTATCATACAGAAAATGAAGAAAAATCAAGTATAATAGAAAGGTATAATAGAACACAAAATGAAAAAATGAAAATACAATTTGAAATTAATAAAAATTATAGATGGATAAATATTTTACCAAAAATTGTTAAAGAATATAATAACTCATATCATTCAACAATTAAAATGAAACCAATTGAAGTAAATAAAAATAATGAAAAGGATTTATTAGATACTGTTTTTAAATATAAACCACCAAAAACAATAACCAAATCAAAATTTAAAATAAATGATAGAGTTAGAATTGGAAATAAAAAATCAACATTTTCTAATAAATATAAAAATAATTGGTCTAGAGAAATATTTATAATTTCTAAAATTAATAATACAAATCCAGTTACATATAGTATAAAAGATCAAAATAATGAAGATATTATTGGAAATTTTTATGAATATGAATTGAAAAAAACCAATTTGTAAATTTTATTTTATATAAATGGAAAAGAAATGTTTAAGGTGTAAATTATATAAAGATATATCTAAATTTTATAAAGATAAAAATACTAAAGATGGGTTATATCATTATTGTAAAGAATGTAAGGATTTGTATTATAAAAAATTATATGATAATATTAAAGTTATTGAATTAAATGAAAACAATGTCATAAATGTAAAGAAATTAAAGATATTTCAAATTTTAATAATTATCATTATAGTAAAGATAGAAAAAATGCAATTTGTATACAATGTATTAGAGAAATGTTTTTAAAACCACAATTTTGTGAATGTGGAAGAAATATTAAATGGACTAATAATTATTTAAGACATTTAGAAACTAAAATTCATGACAAAAATATAACAAAACTAGAAAATTAAAAAATATGATAAAAATAATAATTTTACTTGTTTTAAAAAAGTTTAAATTTTATTGAAAAAATACTATAGAAAACTTAAATTGACTTATGAAAATACAACTATTGATTTTATTGAAAAAATACTCTAGAAAATTTAAATTAACTTGTGAAAAGTTGACTATTGATTTTATTGAAAAAATACTCTAGAAAACTTAAATTAACTTGTGAAAAGTTGATTATTGATTGAAAAAATACAATTTAAACTATAAATTACCTAGAAAAAAGTGGAAAAACTTCTCATATTTTTAAGAGTTTTATTTCTAAGTAAAAATTATTTCTAATAAATGGAACGAACAAATAAAAATATTAATTGTCCTTACTGTAATAAAAATATATTATATAAAAATTATGATAGACATTATAACTCAACTAAACATTTATTAAATAAACAAAAATATGATAATAAAATATTTGAATTAAAACATTGGTGTAAAAATAATAATATATATAATTATAAAAATAAAACTTTAGATGAATTAACAAATATTAAAGAAACATTTGATCTTACAAATTATTCATTATTTAATATTGAAAAATTAAATGAAATTGCAAAAAAATTATCTGTTAGAAATTATGAAAATTTATCTAGAGATGAACTAATTAAAAGATTAAACAAAATTAAAGAAAATCCAAATAATTTAGAATATAGATCATTAAAATATATTCAAAATTTAGCAATTAAAAATAGTATTAAAATTGTTAATAAAACTAGAAGAGAATTAATTGGATTATTAAATGATTATTTTAAAAATAGACCAATTCCAAAAGAAAATATAATAAATATTCAAGAAGCTTCGTCATTAAAAGGATATTTTCAAGATTATATTTTAACAAATTCAAATGATGATTTAGATATTAATGATTATTTAGAAACTCAAAGAAATGAAATAAAAAAATTGATAGAAAAACAAAAATTTAAAAATATTAAAGGACAGATGGCTTTAGAATGTGAATATGAAAGAAAATTAATAAATGGTGATATTCAAAATAGTAATATGTATTTTTGCATAAAAAGTTCAGATATTTTAAATGTAGATGATTTTATTGATGATCAATTTAAGAAATTAATAGTTAGAGAACAACTAAATCAACCATCAAAAGGCTCTGGTTGGTCATTAAAAAGATGTGTTGAATTAAATCTAAAATTATCAAAAAATAATTCATTAAATGCTGGATCATATATAGAATTACCAAATGAAATTAAGAATAAAAAATGTTGTGTAAATTTTAAAAATAAAGATGAATATTGTTTTATTTATGCAATTAGATGTGCTATTGATAAACCAAATGAACATGCTGAAAGAGTTAAACAATATCAAAAATATATAAATGATGATATTTTTAAAGGTTTTGATTATCCAATAACATTAAAAGATATTAAATTATTTGAAAAAAGATCGTTTGACTCTAAATATAACTATCCATCAATGTCAATAAATATTTATAGAATTGATGAAGATGAAAAAATAGTGCCATTACAAATATCTGAATATTATAATGTAAAATTAGAAATTGATTTATTATATTATAAAATTGGTAATAATTGTCATTATATATTAATAACAGATTTAAATAAATTGGTATATTCTCAATTATCAAAACATAAAACAAAAAAATATATTTGTAGAAGATGTTTGACTCATTTCTACAAAAATAAAGACTTGAATAATCATTTAGAAATATGTAAATCATTAGAACCTTGTAGACCTATAATGCCATTTCCTGGTCAAAAAGTAAGTTTTAAAAACTATTACAAAAAGTTTGAACATCCATATGTAATTTATATGGATTTTGAAAGTATATTAGAAAAGATTGATAATTAATTGTAAAAATAATCCAAATTGCTCATATACAAATAAAATTCAAAAACATATACCATATGGATTTACAATCTATTTAGTATCTAGAGTAACTAATAAAATGTATAAACCTATTTGTTATAGAGCAAAAAATGAAGAAGAATTAATAAATGTACCAAATAAATTATTTGAATATTTAGATGAAATTTCAAAATATATAGCTAAAAAATATAATTCGAAAAATAAAAAGCCTATGAATTTAACTAATGAAGAAGAAATTAATTATCAAAAAACTAATATTTGTCATATTTGTGAAAATAGTGGTTTTGATGATGATAAAAGAATAAAAGTAAGAGATCATTGCCATTTAACAGGAAAATTTAGGGGTGCTGCACATTTAAATTGTAATTTAAATCTAAAATTCCCTCAAAGTATTCCTATATTCTGTCATAATAGTTCAAATTATGATACACATTTGTTTATAAAAGAATTAGCCAAAAAATATGGTAAAATTGATTTGTTAGCTAATACAGATGAAAAATATATAAACTATTCAGTAAATTCTGGTTATGGTTATGAATTTGAAGGTGATAAACCTAGAAAATTTATAAAATTCTCATTTGTAGATACATTTAGATTTATGGCTACATCAATTGAAAAATTAGCTAAAAATCTTAAAGAATTTAAGCATATAAATAAATTTATAAAAGAAAATGATATAATTGAATATGATGATGAAACTTTAAAAATATTAACTTCTAAAGGTATATTTCCATATGAATTTATTGATAATGTTGAAAAATTAAACTATGATAAAATATTAGAAAAATATCAATTTTATAGTTGTTTAACTAATGAAAATATAAGTGATGATGATTATAAACATTATATAAAAGTTTGGAATAAATTAAAAATAAAAACATTAGGTAATTATTCAGATTTGTATAATATTCAGGATGTATTATTATTAGCTGATATATTTGAAAATTTTAGATCTGTTTGTTTGAAAAATTATCAATTAGATCCAGCACATTATCTAACATCACCATCATTAGCTTGGGATTCTATGTTAAAATTAACAAAAATTAAACTAGAATTAATAAGTGATTATAATATGTATTTAATGATTGAAAAAGGTATTAGAGGTGGTATTTCACAATGTATAACTAGATATTGTAAAGCAAACAATAAATATACAAAAAATTATGATAAAACAAAACCTGAAAATTATATGTTATATATAGATGCAAATAATCTATATAGATGGGCTTTAAGTCAAAAATTACCTTATAAAGATATAACATGGATGAATCCTAATACATATACATTAAATGAATGGGAAGAAACAATATTAGAATTAGATGAAAATGCTGAATATGGATACATATTAGATGTTGATTTAGAATATCCTATTGAATTATATGATGATCATAAAGATTTACCATTAGCACCTGAACATTATAATAATAAACTTTGCACAACATTATTTGATAAAAAAGATTATGTTATTCATTCAAGAAACTTAAAATATTATCTACAAAAAGGATTAAAATTAAAGAAAGTTAATAGAGTTATAGCATTTGATCAAGATGATTATATGAAAAAAAATATTGAATTAAATACCAAATTAAGATCCAAATCAACATCAGATTTTGAAAAAGACTTTTTTAAATTGATGAATAATAGTGTTTTTGGAAAAACTATGGAAAATGTTAGAAATAGATGTGATATCAAATTAGGTGACGAAAAGTTTTCATTAAAACAAGCAAAAAAACCTAATTTTAAAACATTTAGTATATTTGATAAAGACTGTATTGCTTCACATATGATAAAAGAAAAGGTTAAGTTTGATAAACCAATCTATATAGGATTTTCAGTACTTGATTTATCAAAATTACATATGTATCAATTTTATTATGAAAAATTAAAGAAGTTTGATCCAAATATAAGGTTATTATATATGGACACAGACAGTTATTTTATAGAGTTTAAAAAAGATCCATATAAAATTATTAAAGAAAATATTAATGAATTTGATACAAGTGATTATAAGAAAGAACATGAATGCTATAGTGAAAAGAATAAAAAAATAATTAGTAAATTTAAAGATGAGTTAAATGGTGAAATATTAGAAGAATATTGTGGTTTAAGATCAAAATTATATAGTTATGAATTTAATAATAAAAATCCTGTAAAATGTAAAGGAATTAAGAAAAGTGTTGTTGATAAAACATTACATATGGATGATTTTAAGAAATGTTTATTTGATGATCAAGAACAATATAGAGAAATGACTTGTATTAGAAGTTTTAAACATGAACTATATACAATTACAATAAATAAATTAGCTTTGAGTAATAGAGATGACAAAAGATTTATTTGTGAAAATAAAATTGATACATTACCTTGGGGGTATAAAAAAAATTATAAATAAATGGAAATTTTAATTGTTCCAAAAGAATTAATAAATAATGATTTTGATATAAAATTATATTTATTTAAAACTAAAATATCAAATAAATTTTTAATATATCTTTTTAAATATAAAAATTATTTTGTATATCATTATAAGTTTAATTTTATAATAGAACCATTTATAAATATAATAAAAAATTATGTTAAAGAAAGTTTTAAAGAAAATGATCAAAATTATATTAATAATTTATAACCATATAATATTGAATTTATACTATAATTTATGTATATTTTTAAATATTTTCTTTAATAAATTTAAATATATTCAATAATTTATTATTAAATTTTGATATTTGTTTTGATTCTTTCATTTAAAATATTTATTAATCTATTTTTAAATTTTTTGATTCTTTTTTAATTTTAAAATTAATAAATATAAACAAAATTTTTTTAATAAAAATAGTATGTTTTTCATTATATGATAGGGGGGGACAAATCGCCTCCCCTAAAAATATCTATAAATTTTACTTTATTATCATTATAAGTAAGACCCGTCTTTAAGACGGGTCTCAAATTTGTATATAATTTATTATCTTTATGAATATTTTTTGAATGTTTAAGGAGGGTAACGTTTTGTTACCCTTAAGTTTTTATTGTATAATAAGGTTACCTTCTTTAAAATTTTTTAAAATAAATATTATAATTTATGTGGGACCCATTTTGGGTCCTACCTAATTTTAATAAGTTTTGTATGTTTTTCATTATATGATAGGGGGGACAAATTGTCCTCTCTAAAAAAATCTATAAATTTTAATTTATCATCATCTATATTTATCCTTATTGTTTATCTACCTTTTTTGATTTTAAATTTAATGAATATAAACCAGATTCATTAATAAATATTGTTTTATTATCTATTTTATTGACGCCCTGTTTTAGGGCATCTGAAAACATGTTTGTACATCAATTTCTAGGGTGTCTTAATTTGTGACATCTATAATTTTTATATAAATTAATTTATCATCATTATGTAAGTGTAACTGTTGGTTACACTTGATATTTTTTAAGTTTTATACATTTTCCTTTTACATTATCAATTAAAACTTTTCTAGAATTTTTATATTTTAAAATATTACAAATATCTTTTACTTTAAACCAAGGATTATTTTGTTTACTAACTACAATTAATTTATTATTAAATATAAAATTAATGTAATTAAATCAATTGTTTTATTATTTATGTAGACAGATTTTATATTACAAATTTTGTTTTAATCTTAAATATACAATACTTTTAATATTTTCATTATTTATTAGATTTCCATCACTATCTTGAATAGATATTACAATATTTTGAATTTTGTTTATATTTTTTAAAGGAATATAATCAATTTCATTTGGGTTTTCACTAATTTTTGATCCATATTCAACATTTGGATAAAATGAATATAGAATTTCTGATTCTTTATGTAAATGTGAATGATCTTTATGATTTTCAAAACTAGGATCAACTAAATTACAATGTATTTCAATAACATCAAAAGGTCTAATTTTTGGTAGTTTTATTCCTTTTGTTAATACATTTGGTTCAATTATTTTATTATTTAACCCTAATAAATCAATTATAATTGTTGTTACTATAGTTTTAACAGGAGATTTTATTATAATATATGGTCCATCATTTTTCAGTATAAAATCATTTTCATCAAATTTATTAATTTTCTTTTTAAATTCTTTTAAACCATTAATAAAAATATTTTTTATTTCTTCAATTGTATAATTTCCTTTATTTATATCAAAATATTGATCTATAATTTTATCATCTTCATCTTTAATAGAATATCCATAACAGTTTTTATAATCATTTGGTATATTTGATATAAAATTATCTGAATAAAATCCACTTAAACCAATACTATATTTTCCATCTAAATGTATTGGATGTTCTAATCTTAATTCTATTTTGGATGAATGACCAATTATTTTAAATAATTTCATCTTATTTAAATGGAGAAATTTTTAGAAAAAAAAGATAATATAAAATTAGAATCATATGATAAAAATAATAAAAATGATCAACCTATTAGATTATTAATTATAGGAACAAGTGGATCTGGTAAAACTACATTATTATTAAATTTTATTTACAAAAGATTAATTCCATATTCAAATTTATATATTTTTAGTAAATCATTAGAACAACCATCTTATAAATTATTACAAAAAAGATTTAAAAATATAGAATCAAATATTAATAAACAAATTTCTTATTTTTTATGTAATGATTTGATTCCACTAAATAAATGTAAACCAAATTCATTAGTAGTTTTTGATGATTGTATTTTAGAAAAACAAGATAAAATTAAAGAATATTTTATAATGGGTAGACATAAAAATATATCATGTATTTATTTATCACAATGTTATTCAAAAGTTGATATGCAATTAATTAGAAATAATTTAAATATGTTATGCATATTTAAACAAAATGAACATTATATGAAAAAATATATAATAATTTTGTTGGATCAGATATAAAATTTGATAAATTTAAAACTATTTGTAATGATTGTTGGAAAGAAGATTATGGATTTTTAACTATTAATTTATTAAAAAAATCAAATGATGGAAAATATATGAAAAATTTTTCTGATATTAAATAATGATAATGGCTTGTTGTATATTTGAGTCAATAATTGATAGAATATTTATTTTATTAGTATTATTTATTTCATTAGTATTTATATATTTAATGAAAATTACAGAAATAAAGTAAAATGAATTGTGTTTAACATGATTTATATTTGTGTTAACATGATTTATATTTATGTTAACATGATTTGTTTTTGTGTTAACATGATTTGTGTTTGTGTTAATATGATTTATGTTTGTGTTAACATGATTTGTGTTGAACATAAATTTTTCTTTGTAATAAATGGATAAAATATCTGTTAATGAAGCTAAAAAATTAGATGATATTGAAAAAAAATTAATAAAAGAATTTAAAAATCAAATTAAAATTGAAGATAATTATGAAAAAAACTAACAAAAAGCATATGAACCTATAACATCAGCAATTGGTAAAGTTGAAAATAAAATTGGTGAAGTCTTAAATGAAAATAAAAACCTAATGGAATTGGTACCTGTTGTTAATAATTTTGCTAATATATCAATACCAGAAACTGAAGAATTAAATTTACCTTCAAGTACTCCATTTAGACCAATCAGACAACCAATAATTCAAGAAGAATCGACATTTATTGACCCAAATTTAATTTCACCTCAAACATTAGATAAAATTATTGGTCCATTAGCACAAAAATATTTACCAAGAACAAAAGATGATAAATTTGGTTTATATTGGAATAAACATAAAAAATCATTTATGATTGGTGATAAAATAACTGTAATTGATAATGATGATTTAATAATTGATGATAAAAAATATAATGGAACACATGGATTATGGAGATTGTTAACTTATGAAAAGAAACCAGATAATAATTTATATACACAAGATGATTTAAATAATTATTCAAAGATTTTATGGGAAACTAATTCAATTTATAAAAATAATGATCCAAATAGTAAAAAACCAAAATCTAGTAAAGGTGATAAATATATTAATTTAATTAAACATATTTGGGAATTAAAAGGGGAAATTGAAGGTTCAGGAATCAGACAGTATACAGAAAATAAAATTGAATATAGATTTATAGATGATTTAAATAAATTAGATAATATTATTAATTATATATATGCACAAGAAAAAGCTGATAATAATAATTTTTTAAATGAAAAGAAAGCAATTAAAGACTTTATATCAAATAAATTAGATGAATTAATTGAAAAACCTGAAGGAATTAAGTATTTAAAAAGAATTTTGGCAAATATTTCATCACCATTATTAAAAGATGGATCAGGTATTTTAAATGATGTTATAAATAATTTACCTTTTGAATTACATGTACCTGGTTATCAATATCTAGGGCCTGGAACTAAATTAAATAAAAGAATAAAAAGAAGTGATCCTGGAATCAATGATTTAGATAAAGCTGCTAAAGAACATGATTTATTTTATAGAGATCATAAAGATACAAAATCTAGAAATGAAATAGCTGATAAAATTTTACAAGATAAAGCATGGGATATAGTAACATCAAATGATCATGGAATTGGTGAAAGATTAATTGCATTACCAACATCAGGTGCTATGTGGATGAAAAGAAAAATTGGTATGGGTTTAGAAGTAGGATTAAAATTTTAATAAATTATTTATTAATTATAATAATCTATATTATAAAAACTATAAATTTTTTTCTTAATAAATGGAAAAAACAAATATAAACTTGACAGATAATCAAAAGTCAAAAATAAAATTAGCATTTAAAAATAAAAGATCAGTTATAATTCAATTTAATATTGATCAATTTAATAAAAATGGAAAAGATATTATATTATTATCTAAAAGACAAATTAATAAACTAAATAAACATAAAAAATTAAATAAAGGATTAAGATTTGAATTTTCATATAATCAATTAAAAGAAATAAAAAATGGTGGATTACTAAAAGAAATTTTAGATTTTGCTGATAATATACCTATAGTTAAAAATTATACACCAAATGTTAGAAAGGGAGCAAAAGTAGTAAAAGAATCTATAATTCCTAAATTTAGAAATTTTGTTGATTGGTTAGATCATGAATTAAAAAATGTAGAAGGATCTGGTTTAGATAAAAAAACATTAAAATATATGAAACAAAATTATAAAAAAATTTTGAACCACTAACATTAGGTGAATTAGAAAAATTGTGTAAAAATATAAAATATTTTAGAGGTGTATTTATGAGAGATATATTACCTAATAAAGTTAATAAATTTGAATGTGGAATTATAAATTTAGATTCATTTAATGGAAATGGAACTCATTGGGTTTGTTATTATAAAAAAGATAAAATTAAATATTATTTTGATTCATATGGAAATATAGTTAATAAACCACCAATAGAATTAGTTAAATATTTAGGAAAAGATAATATATTTTATAATGATAATCAAATTCAAAATTATAATGATCCACCAATTTGTGGCCATTTATGTGTTTTTATATTAAATGAATTAAATAAAAATAAAAAATTTGATAACATAATAAATAAATTAATCCTTAATAAATATGGATTCACAAAATATATTTGATCTGTTTGGAAGACAGAAAAAACATCCAATTAATATTAAAGAAGATTATATTAATTCTAAATTAAATATATTTTTTAATAATTTTAGTAAAAGTTTTAAAAGTCTTGTAAAAAAGACTGAAAATTTAGTAAATGCTATTGGTTTATCAAAAAATTATATAAATATTAATGGTAAAAGAATTGTTAATGTAAAACCAAGTATAAATAAATATGATGTTATAGTTAAATCAGAATTAGATGAAGTTTTAGATTCAATTATTGAAATTGGTAGTGATTATTCAGAAACTAAAAAAGATTTAAATAAAATTTTAGAATTTTTAATTAATGTTGGAAAACATGTTGAAAATTTAGAAGAAAAATTAGAAAAAGAACTAAAATTTCTATTTGATGGAGTCAATAAATCAATAAAAGAATTAAATGCAGAAATAATACTAATTAAAGGAGATATAGATAAATTACAATAATTTATTTTATATAAATGGAGTTGATTTATTGTCTTAAATGCAAACAAAAAACTAATTCCAAAGATATTCAGATAATAAAATTAAAAAATATAAATATAATTAAATCAAAATGTTGTATTTGTAATTCAAAGAAAAGTTGTTTTACAAAATTTTCTCCCTAATAAATGGCTCTATACAGTTCATTTGATTTATTCATTATCAGAAACCAAAATCAATTAAACAAAGATGATTGGGATGATATTTCTGAAAAATATGAATTGAGTATTAATATGATGAGATTGTTTCAAAATAAATTAAATTGGCAAAAAATTGCTCAATATCAAAATTTAACTATAGATTTTATTACTGAATTCATAAATTATCAATTAAAAGATTATATTGATTTGATTTGTAAATATCAAGATTTAACTGAATATTTCATTCATGATTATGCATTTACATTAAATTGGGAATTAATTTTAGAACATCAAAAAATATCAGCAAAATTTATACTTGATCATGCTACTGAAATTGAATATTTTAAAAGTAAAAATGAAATTGATACATAAATAAAATTTGACATCATTAAATCATAAAAATTTTACTTGTTTTAAAAAATCTTTTGATTTAAAAAATTTATCCTTAATAAATGGCTGATTACAAAAAATATATAAATGATATTGAAAGAGCTGAATACAAAAATTTCTATCCATTATCTAAATTACATTTAAATGAACCTAATAAAAAAACTGAATTTAATATAGATTTTGGAGATGGATTTTGTACTTCTAAATTTCAATTTTATATATCTGGTAAATTGACTAAATCTGATGGAAATGCATATGATAATGGTGCTAATATAAAATTAATTGATAATTTTGTTCCATTTTTATTTTCAAAAATTGAAGTTAGAAAACATAATAAATTGATTGATGAAATTGAATATCCTGGTCTATTAAGTACAATTAAAGGTACTATAACTTATTCAAAATCAGAAATAAAGCAAATAAATAATGGTTTTGAATCAAATTTTAAAAATAAATTTGAAGCAATTAGTAATTTATCTCATTTTGGATTAGGATTTTTTGAAAATGTAAATATTCCAATATACAAAGGAGGTTTTAATATAACATTTATTAGATCAGAAGATAATGATGCAATTTTTAGATGGAAAACTAAAAAGGCTGATGGATCTTATGATAATGCTACATTACCAACTGAAGGTAAAATAACAATTGATGAATTTTTTATTAGAGTTCCTATAATTGAATACAAAACAACAAGTAAAATTCAATTAATTAATGAACTAAGCAAATTTGAAAAAGTAAATTTTCATTTTAATCATTGGCAATGCATTGAACAAAAAAATATTACAGGAAAGAATTTAAGTTTTGATATAACAAATATCTATAGAAATATTTATAATCCAAAATTTATTATAATTGGATTTCAAAAATCAAGAACAAATGATCAGTTATTTGATACTTCTAAATTTGATAGTATGTATGTAAAAAATATAAGAGTAAAACTAAATGGTCATTATTACCCTGATGAATTGGAAAATTTTGATATAAACAATGAAAAATTTAGAATTATGTATGAAATGTATCAAGATTATAAAAAAGTTTATTATAATAGTAGTAAAATGTATTATAATCCAACATTATTTCTAGAAAATAGACCAATTTATGTAATTGATACTACAAAAAATCCAACAAATATTTCAAGTTCAAAAAATGATATTATTATTAATGCAGATTTTGATTATGATATAGTAGCTACTAGTAAAACAAATTGTTATATTATTATTGTATCTGAAAAATTACTTCAATATAATATAATTAAAAATGATATTACTGAAATAAAATAGTTATAGAATAATGATTTTAAAATTTTATTTAAAAATAATAGTTTATAAAAAATTTGGATTTTTAAGGTTGAGGGAAGTAAATATACTAAGTTTGAAAAATAATAAATTAAGACTTACCTTAGAAGTAGTAAATATATACAAAACCTAATTATAAAAAACTTTTTTTAAACCACATTTTCTAAAATAATTTATTAACTATTTATGATATCATAACACTAATGTTATTTTTGAATTCTCTATAAAAATCTAATGTTATTTCATGTATCACATGTCCTAAATTAATAAGAAATAATTTAAAAACTCAAATATGTGATTATAAAAGAGTTATCAAATTAATAATCTTGAGATAAAAAGATAAGTATTGATTTATATGGAAAATAAATATCAGCAATGAAAAGCTCATTGAAAGTTAATGCATTTTCATATATTATAAGTCTTTGTACGATCAAAAATAATAAAGAAACCTTAATAAACATAATTCAATGGCAAAACAATGTTTAGACAAAAGGCTGACTTTAAAAAAAAAGACTTTTATAAAAATATGTGTTTGCAAAAAATACCAATTAAAAGCCCATTAAAATGTGATGTGGATTCAACATGTTTTTATTTTAAATGTTATAATAACATATTGTTTTTTCCAAGTGAGTTTCTAGGTTACATAGTTAAAATGCAAGCCTGTGTTTAGTTATTGCATTGCTATACAGATTGCCAACTCATTACATTGGGTGTGGCTGTTAAATATAATGGAAGCAACATCTATGTTCTTTGAAGAAGATTTTAGTATGGAAATTCAGAGTGAAAATTCTATTTGTAGTGAAATTAAAGAATTGTATAAATATCATTTAGAATGTATTAGTATAATTGAAAAGATTAATGAGTTGGATGAAGTGCTTATAAGTGATTTAGTTGAAAAAGGTGAACTTGTTATACCTAAAAAGCCAAAGAAGGATTTGAGTGAATTATTAATGTGTTTGAAAAATAAGAAAAGTGTTAAAAGTGTTGATAAAGTACATAATTTATTAGTTAAATTACTATCACCAACTATCAATGTAAAAGAAGTTATATTTCCAAAAGTAAGTGATTTGGCTGAAATTAATAAATTTTTGATAACTTATAATATAACTATAAAAAACAACAAAGCTTATTCTTTTTACATAACTACTAAGTTTGGATATTATCTAGATATTTATTTCCATAATTATAAAGACAAAAGTATTCCATGGAAAAAATATATAAAATCAAATTTTAACATATCAGACAGTCATGGAAGAAAATTAAGAAGTATAGGAGTGTTAGCTCATAAATTTCCAAAATTACAACAATTATCAATTACAATAGAGCATTTTTGGAGGATTTACACTGATGTTAAACGAATGTTAGATTGTGAAGACTATGCTTTATTTTGGTGTGAAAGTTAGATTGTGTAACCAACAGCTGAGTTCAAGGACAGCGTGCATCAAATGCACACTCTGATATGAAATAATATCAAGGTCAGCGTGCATGGCATGCACACTTTCAATGTATTTCTGATTTGTGTAAAATAAATGAAAGTTGTTTAAAGATGCGAGTTTTATTTTCCTATACCAAATGAAATTATGGTAAAATTATGGTATAATCATGGTACAAATATTGTATCAAAACCTTAAAGTGATATATCTTCAATTCTTTTCAACCAATTTTTATTAATTTTGGTACACATTCTTATTAAATATTAAATAATGTTTTGACTTATGTTAGGGGTAGTTTAACCCCTTATTTTAAATATTTTTTTTATTCTAAAAATCATCTAATAATTTTGAATTTTTGGTAAAAAGTTACTTCAATGTTTAATGACTTGATTTTAGTAAATTTTCATGTTTTGGGGTAACTAGCCATAAATATCAAACCTTAATATCTTGATTATTTTTTAAGATATATTCATGAAATTTGATAAATATTCTGTTTTGTAGCTAAATTTATTGATACTAAATCACCTTATAAAAATTATAATTTTACTGGTTTTAAAAAACTTTTTATTCTGTAAATAATTTCATATAAATTCATGCATATTTATTAAAAATTTCATTAAATTTGCATATTTTTTATGACAATTTGACAAATGCTGAAAATTGGCCAAAAAATGGCAAAAATATTGCATAATTGTACTGAAAAACTATGGAATTTGTTTGATTTTTGATTGTCTCCAAAAGTGTCCTAGGAACCCCATAGTACTATCTACTTATATATATATATATATTTCCCTTGGCCCACCTATTGTAGTCCATCTATCAGTATACCATCGATTGTAGTCCAGACTTCAACCCTATGTATTTTTTGTTTCTCAAGAGATGGAATAATAGTTATTAGTTCCTACGTTTAGGAATAGCCCTTAGTATATTCAGTTTCTTTTTCAAATTAAAATATCTGACCATTTTCAAATAATTGCATCTGTCATTTCACATTCAATTGTGGTCCTCAAACCATTGCGTATAAGCTTAGTATCAAAACACCATTGATTGTGGTCCTCAGGCGTAGCATTTCACCATTGATTGTGGTCCAGATTTATACATGGCATTTGTGGTCCTCAAGCAACGTTGCCAATTTTCATAGTCTCTGTTTGCACTACTAACAATGCCCCCCACTGTGGAGTTGAATCATGGTGATGGAGAGCTTTGAATCTTTGGGTTGGGGAAGAGTGCCTTGTGCAATAACTAAGATGGTTTTCAATGTGAGTTCTCTTTCTAGAAAAGTAATACTCGTAATTTATCTAACCACCGAGGTTTAAAAGTGCAACAAATATAAATGATGCAAAAAACTTGATGAGAAATATGGTGTTTTATTATTTTTAAAATTTTACATTTTGAAACCAAATCTAACTATATAAATCATACTTTAATTATTTGGCAACGCCATTTTTCATCACTACGAGTGAAAGTGGCTGTTTCCTATTCATACTCGCGTTTTAAAACCTTTGTTCCAATTGATTAACAGGACTTCTGTTCCTTAAAATATGTACTACTGTGTCAGTCGAATTTTAAGAAATGATTCACACGAAGCTTTTTTTAGTAAACTAAAAACATAAGAAGAACATTTTTTTATTGAATATAAAAGCTTTATTAGTTTAGTTTATACTAAGTACAGTGTTTTAAGCTGAAAAAACATATTTTGAAAGATTACAAACATAAAAACAATTTACTAAAAGTGTTTGGATTAAATATTGTTGAAAATAGAAAATATTTAAGTTGCATAAACAAACGTACAAGGTTTTCTATATTTTTTCTGCGTTGTGATTTCATTTATTTAGGCCTATACTAGATATTTCCAACTGAAAAATACGTCACCTGAATGATGTAAATAATTCCATATTAATAGAATTTAAAATAAAATGTTTTTTTTAGGGGTTGAATAAAAATTATGATTTTATTTTGTCATTGTCTGCTGTATACTTTTTAAACTAAATTTCGGCATAATGGAAGCCTTAATAAATTTATCTACTGCATATTTTCCAAATACACTCATGTATGAGAGAACCTATGTCCCCATGGGGTAAACAGAGTTTAAATTTTCTCTTTGCTAAAAAAATCTCACAAAAAACTCACTAAGAAAATTTGACATAAACCATTAAAGACAGCTAAATTTTGTATGGAAGTAAACTTTAGAAAATAAACTTTTACACATTTTGATATTTAGGAGAGGTTTAAATTTGTTTTAAATCAACCAAAAATCTGGGTTTAAGCTTATTTTAGACAAATTAGAACTTGTGTATCACCCTTTTCCCATAGTCCGATAATCCCAATCAACATAACTAATCGACATAGACATAGTCCCACACCTTCATGTCTAGTTTGATAAAAATCGGACGTTTCGTTAACAGTTTTACCAGCTTAATGGAATTTAGGTACATATTTATATATGTATCTTAATAACTATATAGGCCTATATGCAGATATAAAAATTTTAGTGAATGGTGTTTTTGGTATCTGGGGACCCTGTAGTAGTAAGTTAACAAGGTTAAAGGCTTATATCTAACACTTGGCACCACCGTAATATGGTTTTCCCAAAAAAAGAAATTCACCTAAAAGCTGCTTTAAAAAGAAATCCACACTTTAAAGTAGCTTTAAAGAGCAATATCACCCTTATTAAATATAACAACCGATACATATTATATATTAAAATATGCAAAATTTTATTTTCTAAAGTTTACCAATTTACCGAATTTAGCTGTCTTTAAAGGTCCAAAAGATATCCAGCAAAAACTTACAAAGCTACATCCGCCATTTTGAAAAAAAAAATTGGCCATAGCAGGCGAGTGCAGCGTCGGAGAGTGGTAGACTTTTCACCATCGTTTTTCCCAGGTCATTTTACATAAGAATCGGTAAAAATATATTAGTTTGCAATTACTTCCGGGTTCAGCTATTTTTTTGGGCTAATTTTACTACACTAAATGGCATCCACCATGACTAAATGGAGTAATTAAATGGAGCCAGTGAAAGCACATAACTGTCCAACACTAATTCATCCCTATAAATTTACGGAATACCCTGTAATTTTCTATTATTTGTCAAAATGACTCCTGATTCAACATACTTATTTGAAATGAGCTAAGATGTGCAATGATATGTCACAACTTGAAATAATTCAAGTTCAACTATTAAATTGAAAAGATAGGTTGAATTATAAATGTAACTGTTTAGTATATAATGCATGTTTTTTTCAATTTTTACTTAAACACACTAATATTTAATTACTTCAAACTGAAAAATAATTTATTTGAGGGTAAGACCACACCCACACTTGATATTATATGTTCATAATTAAAATCCAGATTTGTAATAATGTAAGAAAGGCAATTTAAAGAAATATTTCCCATAAAATTAGGAAGAAAATATGCCTCTTTATAGAAGAACAAAATTAACACTATAAATAAATTACCATCGCTGTCTTAGCAGCAGCACTGTCTAGTAAAAACCGGATTCACTGACTATATTTTTCATAATGTGACCAATTTAATATTTACCAATAATTAAATAAATACTGATAATTATTCCATTTATTCATATTGGAGTCCCAATATTGATTTTAATCAGAATTTAACCCTTTAACCCTGTAAAAAAATGTTTACGGAATTATTGGTTGAGCCAAGTGGGGAGTTTGAATAAAACTTTTCATGAATGTACTTAACGGACTTTGAATATCTATTACGGTAAACAAAGTATGAACGAGGAATTAACAACAGGAAAAATACACATACGTGGCGAAAGAACAGAGGCGATCTCCATCGAACTCAAGCGAGTGTGTACTGGGAGGGTTCGTGCTCGGTGCTCGGCTCTGTTCGGGTCTACTCGCCTCCTTTAGCTGCATTTACACTATACAACTTGTTGTATGAACTTATGTTTGTAAAACATGTCTTATACAACTTTTATTTGAACTAGTGTTTATAAAATTTTTGTTGTTAAACATTTCATTTTATGCGCTGAACTTCAGTCAAACATGTTTAACTGATCCATGAGTGCTTGCGACGATGATGTGGTGTTGGCTGCTTCCGCATGTGTTGTGATTTGCTGTGTAGGAAGAAAAGAACAAAACTTCGCTTTTGGTTACTTCTTCGTTGCAAGCTAGGAGTAAGTACAGTGGCAGTGAAATATTACAAGATTTAGAACAGGATAACCAAGATTTGTTGGCAGGGGAATTGAGGACTGATGGTAGCTTCAAGAACTTTTTAAGGATGACAAGTGCAGACTCCATCACAAATGGTCCACTAACCACTCCACTAACTCAACAAAACACTTTACTCACAAATAAAAGTAAGTGTTGTAGGCGGCAGCAGGAAGCGTTCTGACTTGAGACAGAACAGCAGAAACAATGTTAGGTCAACAAGTTTGACGTTTTAAGCAGGTATCAAACATGTTGTACAACAAAAGTTTATAAAACAGAAATTTCCTTTGATCTTTCCGACACTGCTCGGGAAACCTACAACCTGTTGCAAAACACGATTTTTTTGTTTTAAAACACGTTAGTTGTACACAGTGGCGTAACTGATTTTTACGGGCCCCCCTGCAAACTGATTTTTGGGTCCCCTCCAATAGCTCTAGTCACCCGTTAACTGTTTCCCGCCAGTTAACCAGTGTCAACCAATGGTTAAGGTGTTCGTAGAGTTCTTTTGATTACTAATCTTTGACAATTATTTATACAAAGTTAAAGTATAAATGCATGTACAGTAATTGTAAAATTGCAGCCGCAAGTAATCTACTATATTTTAAAATTTGTATAGCCTACTTTTATTCAGATTGCAACTAGGCCTACAGTCTATCCTTTTAAAGAAATTAAGCCTATCTGATTGTTTGTTCTATAATTTTACCCTCTCTTGGACATATTATAAAAAATTAAAGTAACAAAACTCAATGTATCTTATTTTTGTTTTATTTATCTTACAGTAAGGGCTTAATCGAGACTTGCTTGTTGGTTTTAATTCACTTTTGTAACAGTATCTTGGTAATTAGGCTTTGCGGTTTACGTCAACTATACCTTTCACAGGTGACAGTTGTTCCAAACCCCATGCTTAAAAGTAGCATTATTTTATTTTTATTTAACTTTTATTTTATTTTTATTTCTTTGACTTGCTGGTAACTCATATGACCAATGTTATAAAATATTACAATTATTAAAATTAGTTAAAAATAGATTTTTCCTGGGGTTTAGCCTTTCTAAACTTATAATTGCGCTAGGACCAAAAAACTCCCAAAATGAAAAGTTTCCAAAACCTATCTGCTACATATAGAGATCGGGAAAATACATCACCACAGACATTCCTCGTATTGTAGTATAGTAGGCCTATTGTTTAGCTAACACTATGGATTCTTAACTCCAAGCACAACTAATAACACTTGTTTTAAGAAGGAAAAAAACAAATCCAACTTTTAAAGTAATTAATGACATCATTGTTATTGGCATTTAAAGTGTTTTTCCTATAAAAAATTAAAATCCCCCAGTTTAAAAATAATTTATATAGTTTTGTTCATTTTAATGAAAAATGTTTCTACTGCTATTCCTCAAAAGTATTTGTTTTGTCTTCATTGGAACTTCTCAGCACTTACGGAGTTTTGGGTAGCAAATGATTTGATTACCGTACCTCTGAAACGTAGGCCTATAACCGTCTCGTTCTCTGTTACTTAGTTTACTTAAGCAAGATTTTCTTGGTACATTGAGCTCCATAGATAGTTTTTCATTAACTTAATTTATGATCTCTTAATTTACGATTAACTTAATTAATTTTGAAAAGGATTCGAAAATTAAATTGCCGCGACGCAATGCAACAAATTGCACGGCGCTGGCAGGTCGGCAGGTCGAACTGACGAGGGCTATGGCTATAGTGGCTGGCGGCAGACCAGCAGACTGCCGAAAACCTAACTGTAAAAATATTTTGATATTTTATAAAAGTTATATTCTAGGAATTTTAAAAATATAATGGCACCATATCAAATTTAAAATTTCTATTTAACATGAGTAAAAAAATATTAAACATAACATATTTCCCAATACTCGGGCCCCGTCCGCGGGCCCCCTTAGCTGCGGGCCCCCTTAGCTGCGGCCCCCCCCCCCGGGGCCAACGTTAACTACTAAACGTTAACTAGCTTACTAACGTTAACTAGTTTACGTCGGCCCCGCCCCCCCGCACCGCGGGCTCTGCGGGCCCCTCTGTTGCGCCCCTGGTTTTACAACTTGTTTAAGAAATTTCATTGCATTCTTAAACATCTTCAAACCGATTACTATAATTGGTTGCACAACAAAAGTTATAAAACAAGTTGTATAGTGTAAATGCGGCTTTTGATTCGCATGAAAAACCGACTCCAGGTGGAGCACAGGTGAGCAGGTTAGCAGTGATAGTATTGCCCTCTATTAACTTTATAAAAGTTTGTAATTAAAAATTAGTATACAACTATCTACTGTCTATTTCTTATTTACAAGATGATAATCGCTATATTTTATATTAATATTTTGCTTAAATATCATAAGGTTAATCAAAGAAATTTAAGACTATGGAAAAAATTGAAGCCTATGGGCACCACACATACCCATAAGGGTCCACACACCCTGAGATCGTAAATTTTTCTTTTTCTAGCTATAATTTTTTAATACTCTTGTACCGCTTAGTACCTTTAAATGTCAACGTCCTGGAGTTGGCCAGGTAATTTACTGGCAGTTGCCACAGTGTATGGTTTATAAATGGTGCATTGAGGTACCCAGGGGATCTCGAACGAGTACTAATGTTTCATATTCATAGCTTAAGATTGTAAACTTTAAAATGACATCTTAATTTTTAAAATCGGTTAAATTGGTCAAGAGACGTAGGTATTTGTAACGGACAAACCCCTTATTGAATTAAGAAGATAGATAATTAGTCATCCCCACAAATTTTATTATTTATTTTAAATTTGTTGATGTATGTTAGTTTGATTTTGAAAACGAGTTCATATAAAATTTTTTAACAACTTAAAGGAAATAAAAAGGTCAAATTTAACTAAATGCTACAAAAAACATCTATGAAGTCAAGTTCCATTTTCTTAACAATAATATTTTTACTTAAAAACATAAATATTTATTAATAGGAGTCCAAAGGACCCCTGAGTTTGTAGTTATCACAAAAAGTACGAGAGTACTTAAGGGCTAAATTCAAATATCGAAAAGAAAACTATGTTTAGTCCAACTAATACAACAAATTTGAAAATAAATTTTGTCGCAAGTAGTGGAAAAACCTGTAAGTGTTAGCCTTAAAATTGGCCAAAGAAAAAAATCTCAAGATTGCGTGAAAACCAGGAAAATTTCAGAAAAACCTTGAAAAAACCAGGAAAAAGCCTGGAATTTCATCTCCAAAAAATAGTATACACCATGAGAAACCCCAGTTGATGTAAGTAATGGTTGGCAAGCATGATTTTTTTCCTCCTTTTTCTCTGCTTGTACGCATTAAGCCACTGATAGCGTTTCAATGGTATCTTGTATATGAGAAGAAACCCATTATAATTCACATTGGCGTCCAGTTTAAAGTTTCTATGTTTCTTGTGCAACAAGGTTATTGATTGAATCATTAAATTGCTGTCTGTGCTATACTGCAATAATAAATGCTAGAAAAACCAAAAACATATAATTCAGTTATACATATAGCACGGAGTGTCTTGGCGTCTGGCATACTCCACCTATGGATTCAAGTTAGTCATACAACATATGACACTAAAATATATGTTACCAAATAATGTGGAAGCGTGAGTGTTATTCATGAACATTTAATAGTTATATATTTAATTTTTATTACATACTAAATTTCTTTAGTTTTTGTTGGGTCTCCATGAGTTCTATTTAAAAAATAAACATTATTTTTAGGATACTAAATGAGTTGGTGTACTCAGTTTACTTTCAATACGTGCACCAATAATCGGGACTTCAAACAACATGTTTACAATATGTCCTTAAAAAGATCTTCGTGTGGAATAAAATTTAAATATGCCCTTGCATATAAGTATATATCTAAAAAAAAATTGGGAAACATATTACTTAACCTATCAGAATCGTAAGAAAATGTAATAGTTTTATTAATTTAACTATTGTTTGTAAATGATAAATAAAGAGGAAATAAGAGCGCAGCCGTGGTTGAGACTGGGAATAAGACCGGGTGGCGGATGCAACACTACGTCAGCGGTGATCCCGACACCACCGCCCGGCGCCGGTACCGACACCGTCGTGGCGGCCGAAGACATCAGTCGTCACTCGGGGAGGGAACGAAGAGGAAACACCGCTAGGAGTGGCGGGAGGGGGAAGGTGGCCATATCTCTTATGTGCACTAGGCCTTTGTAGAGGAAAGGTATAGCCTACCAATTAGTGGATCCGGACCTTCATATTTTTCTATATTGCTCATAAATTTAATCGAGGTTGTAAAACAAACTCAGTTGGTTAATATTTAAATGAGAACTAAAGATAATTTTGTAGTAACAATGGCAGCAAATATTTAGAAAAAATATTATTTTAGCTTTATCCTAGTTTAAAAAAAATAAATGGTTATTTTTTTGCAAATTGTAGTTATAACCTTTCGTAGGTTTCACTGTTAAACATCAATTAGAGATTAAATGTAGTATCAACTGGTAAGTAGCTCTCATTCTACTGCTCATCATACTATAATACCCTGCACCTTCTTCAGACACTTCTGAGCGTCAGGCGACATTGTGGAAACAAAGGAAAACTGGCAACACCGCCATTACGCTTAAAACGTCATAGGACCACAATTGATAGTGTTTTGTCACCCCAAATGTGGTCCCCGATTGTGGTCCTCGAGGACTACAATCACAGGTAAAATGATAGAGGCCAGGACCACAATCAAGGGGGCCAGAAAACTATATATATATATATATATATATATATATATATATATATATATATATATATATATATATATATATATATATATATATATATATATAAATATATAACAATAATTTCATCTATTACGAAACATATACAAAATACTGAATAGGCAGCTTTTAAAATAAAAATATAAGACCTTCAGATATAAACAAGCAGCTTAAAAATTTTGTTATAGTTTGATATGAATAACATTAATTGGGTTTAAACAATTATATTTAAATATTATATAAGTATAAAGTCTTGATTGAAATACAAAAATATTAAACGTCTATAAATTGTGCTTTTTTAATCAACATTATGCTTTAAAAATCTTAATATTAAATATAATTTACAAAGCTAATTGAAAGAATATCCTTAGCACTATATTTTTTAAGTTTTAAATTAGTATCCAATTTATATATATATATATATATATATATATATATATATATATATATATATTTATTGAATTGTTGTTTGATTGTAATTATATCCATAAGCCATGTTATAGTTAGTTGAGAGACTGTATTGTTCTCCTCCAATCATAATATCATAAAAAAATATCATACTAAAATTAAAAGGTATGATAAGTTTTGAATACTTTACAGATTTGACAAGTATTCATGTAAACAAACACATTAACGTCTTAAAATATTATTAGATTATTTAATTTTAAAAGTAAGCCATGCTGGATATTTAAAATAATTTCTTCCCTAATAAATAGTTTTAAATTATCTTAATTTTTTAAATTATCAACATAATTACATGTATACCTGTACCAGTTTGACTAAACAATGGAAAAAACTAAAAGTTTAACTGTCAAAACTGAACAATGTTTTTTTTTAATGTTGCATTTTTAATCATTTTATTTTATGCAATGTTTGAAATGCTACAATTCATGTCCATTTCAATCACCAAACGGTACATGTTTAAAACATTTTTTAATGTTTTTTAAACGTTTATTATTTACTAAAGACATTTTAATTTTTTATGGAGAAAAACTCAAATATTTGCTATTGGGTTTCTTTAGGAGTTACAATACTAAATTACATACTTCCGTTTCGACCGCTTCCCAAACTGTCATTCAGTCTGTCTCGTGTCGCGACTGCACCTGTGTACGTGGAAGTCAGTTGACTGCTGGAATACGAGTGGAATATAAATATGGAATATGAGAATAACGATTTTGGATCTTTATTTCCTGCGTTGTTTTTATTCCTATATGTTCATTTGTTACCATGTTCAAAGTTTGAGTGCCTTATTTTCATATAAAATCTCTAGTGTTGCCTTAAAAACAAGAGTGAATACAATCACGATAGGTCACCGTACGGGCGGAAATGATGACTCACGACGGCCTCCACTTCATCGGAATTTTTTGACATCCGAACCGGCCGTCCGCCACATTAGTTCCGATGAACGAGAGTGTACTTAAGGCTTATGTGTCTAAGATTTGTAATTAGAAGTATCAGTTAAAAATTTATAAATTTAATGAAATGATTTTTTTTACATTCGTTAAAAAGACTATTAATCGATGAACTCAATAATCTTTTCTACATTTAATCAAGTTTATTAAATTTTCTTAAAAACATTTTAGAATAAATGCTTAATTAAGTTAATTTCATATTGTTATGTGTTATTATTTGTTCATATTTGCCTTTACTTTTTATAATTTATTAGTATCCAAACAAAACAATACGGCGTTGTTTTAAAACGAATGGATTGGTTTTACAGGCTTTCAATAAAACAAATACACGTTTTTAATTAAAATATTGTTGAAGCTGAACAATAGGCTACATTCCTTAAATCACACCATTACAATGCAGTAACGGAATCTGTTTTTCAGTGACTCGTCTAACATTACACAGTTGCTGAATGAATTGTGGTTATTGGAAATCTATCACTCAGTTGTGAAGATTATTTTTCTAGCAACTGCCCTCCGTTTGTTAGGGTTAATAATGTTTTACCAACAAAAACAATAACCTTACAACAGAGATATTTTTTTCAATATGCAGAACCTACTGAATTCATTTCATACATATCTATTCACAGGAGGGCCACTGAGCCAGAAATGGTGGTTTATTTTGAAGGTATTTTGAAACAAATATATCGACGAAATAAAATATTTTTTTGACTTTGTTTGAGTTTCTCAAAAATGTTTTTCTGCTTTTTTTTGACGTTTAAAATGTTTGAAATTGATTCATAACTGATGTTGAAAAGCATTGTTTAATAAAGTTACACTTACCTTGAAATTTTTATCACTTTTACAGTATTAATTTTTTGTTACAAAAGAGTGTATAGCTTAACATGTTTTTCCCTCTCTATAATTGATCACTTAAACTTAATGAGCATATTTTTACAAAGCTATTAATACAATTAATAAATAAAACTCGACATAAATATTACAGCTCAAACATGTTGCTTTGTTACTGCATTATAAAAAGGAACTTTAAAAGTGTATATATGGTTAAATACCATCGACAGTTAATTAGGACGTTTATGAACTACGTTATGGACAATACACTTTAATATTTTTTTTTTTATATTGTAGGGTTTAATACTTTAAGATGCTTGAACCAAATGTAAAACGTGAAGCCATTCTGTTTCCATAGATGGATTTAGAACCAAAAGGATTCATTTGTGTAATACAATTCTTAAATAGGTATTTCATAAGATGATATTACTAATTGTGTGATGAAAGATGATATTTTTACACATTCTTTAACTTAAACTGAAACCAAACTACTCACGATGTCACGTGGAAAAAACATGAAAAATGCCACAGATAAACGCTGGAAAAATATGAATAATATCTAATTGATCAAAGGTCAGATATGATTGTTGGAGGGTACCATATGAAGTGTCCGTGGCTGTAAACAAAGGGGTGGGCTTGACATACTAATAAAACCATACAACAAGCAATAGTTCGGAATGCCTAACATGAGAACACATAATATCGTTATATGTAATTGTAAATTCAAACAATATTAATAAATCCAAAGCTCTATATAAATTGTTTTACTTTGTATATTGTTTATGTTTAATTTGTTTTAAAACTATTGAGTGTAAGATTTACTCAAAAGGTTTTCAAGCACAGTCGGCAAACAAGCTATTGACACTTAAAAACTCTTTTATAGTGATACCTTTACACGAGAATAGTTTTCACTTTTATGAATGTGTTTTGTGTAATGAGTGCATTTATTATATGGACAGAGACGTCCACAAATAACAAAATATACTGACACTCACACAGGAATTTGATTTGTATTTACTCTTAAAAACAAAATATCCCCCTGTGATTCTTTAAAATATGATTTTCAACCATTATAATGCCGTTCTATACTTAAGAGTTTAACCAATAGTAAACAGTTATCTGAAATTATATTATCAAAAGGTGTTTTACAAAATACGACTTTAAAGATTAAATAAATGGACACAAATCAACTGCTACATGGCTTTCTACAATTTGATCAAATGTATTTCGGTAGTTTCGGTAAAACATATATTAAATAAATTTTCTAGTATATTATTTGTTTATCCCATGCCCAGTAGGATGGAGGCCGTTAAAACTTAAATACCAAGATTATTAATTTAAGTTTTTTAAATACATAGGGAAAACCTTACCAATTGCATTACAGTTTAAGTTCTCCTCAAGTAGCTTTTTATTTTCATAATATCATCGATAAAGAGTTTATTAATAATACTTATTCTGATACACTAAAGAAGAGCATTCGTACAGAATAAAACTAATTTATTTAGTATAAATCATTATCTGCAGAATTAATAATTCAATGAAACTCGCAATCACAAAACCGGAATCTAAAAAAAATCTAAAAATAATCTAAAATCTAGTAAAATCTAGTAAATGCCAAAGGAAAACCTTCTACTCGACGTAAACTATTATAATGTGTAATGTAAAGTTATATATAATATTATAAAGTTATATAATGTGTTAGGAAGTTAATAGTAAAATACATTATAAACTATTATAATGTATTACAATATTATAATGTTGCCTTCATTTATGAGATATTCATAATCCCCATCTAAACCATATCACTGTATATAAAGACCTATATCATTAACGGCAACTGCAAACAAATCTCGTTTCTCGCGAGACATGATGGGTCTAGCCTGACATGTCCTTGAGTCTGTCTACGTAGCTCCATGATACAATATGATCGATCAGCTGCTATTGTGCCTCTGTAGCCTTTGATCATCTGTATTCAATCACCAATAGTATGCCTAATTAGTAGCTTCCTGATACTCTTATCCCTTCAAGACATGATTGTGCTGGTTGAACATGTCATCCAAAAGACCTATACGTATTTAATATTGAACACGATTTTGGACAAGGAACTCCTCCCACAGCTTTAAACCTATTTTAGCGATTTTGGTGTCATTGGATAGAGCTCGGCGTCAAGTTGTTTTTAAAGTAAATTGGTAAAATGTCCATTTAAAAGGTAGTGCCCTACAAGTCCATAAAATTCTTAGTTTATCCATTGATTAACAATGGTAAGGAAAATTGTTGATTTTCAAGTAAACAGCTATAAGATGTTATGTATACGAAAAGGGTTATGTTAAACCAATGCGTGTACCTGCTTAACGAATTGCATTATAGCATTGAGTAAGCCAGCTGCCAGACAAAATGCAAATGGCCCTTTCCAGGGCAAGTTAAAAATTTTAGGCTTTGTTAGCTCTATAAAGGGAGATCTATATTTTATTTTAGTATTTATCTTTTTACATATACTGACTTAGGTGCTCTGCACCGCATAATTTATTTTCTTATTCTTAAATCTCGGTGGCTGGCTAAACCAGCCATACGATGTATTTATTTATATTGAGTATGCATGTGGAAAATATTTAAAACAAAGCTGAGGGCGTTTCACAAATTGTAAGGTTAACTGAGTGGTTTCAAATTACAGGTTTTGGCCAAAGGGACTAGAGGAAAATAAAGGTAGTTCCAAGAAGCTATGAAGAAATTATTAAAAACATAATACGTCCTCCAGAAGAAAAGCGTTAAAATAAAGGACACCGCATTAAAATCACAACGTCTTTTTTTGTGTTTTTCCTATGTCCGTCCCGTAGACAACGAAGGCATGGGACCCGTCCTTGATTTCCTTGTACTAAGGCTAAAACTTGGCCGTTAACTCCTGACGCTGTTCAATCAGGTTGTAGTAAGGTTGGGGAGTGGGTGTAGTAATGAATGACCGGGAGAAAAATCAGGATTATTGAAAAGGTGGTAGATCATAGTAGCACTTATCGATGAGGTACTGCCTGAGTTTCTTCTTAAAACTGTTAAAATTTTCAATATTCTTTATTGTTGACGGTAATTGAGAAAAATATTTAACACCAAGGTAACTGGGTTTTGTTTCAAAAAGTTTTAAGTTATGCTGAACAGATGGATTGCCATTACGGTTTCTAGTGAAGTAAGAATGACTATGAGCCTCTATCAAATTATTTTCTTTTACATAAATGGTAACTTCAAACAGGTAAAGTGAAGGGAGTGTCATGATCTGAAGCTCTTTAAATTTCTCTTTGCAAGAGTCCATAGGCCGTAGCCTACCGATAGCTCTGATTGCTTTCTTTTGAATGACGAATAATACCCTGTTCAAATTGATTTTACTCGAAGAACCCCAAAGCACCACCGAATATCGTAAGTAGCTTTCTATGAGACTAAAATGGTCTTTTTTATTTTGATTTGAAAACGATAACCACATAAAGCCAATGATTGAAGACTATCATTTATTATTTACTTATAGCCTACTATAATAAATGTTGGTGTCGCTATTGATAAGGAAACCTGCTAGAAGGACCACTGTTTCTTCAACTCATAATTAACTATTTATATCGATGATCGTCTAAAAAGGAAATTGAATAGTTTTATAATCCATTCAATGTAAACACTGCTAAACTGTATTGAAATGAGTTTAATTGAGGCTTTGGTGCTGGTTGCCGGACACGTTATCAATCTCAATTCCATATTATGGTTAAATTCTCATTTTTATATTATGGTTATATTGATAAATTATTGTCACTCAAACTATGATTGGATTGTTTTTATTTTTTAAAAACTTATGCTTTCACTTTGAGGTTTGGAGGTAAGTGGTTGTGGACAATAATATCACAAAATATTAAAACAAAAAAATATTATATAAAATTATTGGGTGAAACATTATCATTCAGCAATTTTTAATATTTGAATGATTTGCACAGACAGCTGACTAGGGGCTTGGGCCCATAAGCCACTATAGGTTTTAGCCTAAGCTACACAAGATACCCAGGTCATTTTGGTAAAAATGGAAAAATGTATGTAGGTTTACAAAAATATTTACCAAGAGTTGTTTTAGAAAATTAAAATTTCTCTCTTATAGAAAATTAAATGTTTTATCAGTATAGTAACTAAATTGCTCGATTTAGAGCAACATGTACTATAATTTTTACTAAAATGAAGCAATGTATGTTCCATTCAACAATAAAAGTTTCAGATTAACTTACAAACTATTTCTTGAAAAAAATTAACTGGATTTTGTATTTTGCATTATGCTACAAATACCATAGTTAAAAATGTAACATTTATAAATGAGAAAGATGTCATTAGATTGTTTTTCAAAGTTTATTAAATATCATGTTTTAATAATTTTTTTTGTTAGACGGCTGTAAAATCGTAATTTCACATGTTTAATAAGGTTTAATTAATAATGAATGGTCCGTAAATTTATTTAATGGAACAATTTTTATTTAATTCGTTTGACAGAAATAGAAAAAAAAGATCACAAGATATAACTTATTGTTATGATGGGTGTAAACAACTTATTAGTTAATATAGTTTACTTTTCATAACACATTTATAGTAGCCTATAATAAACCTACAAATATAAGTATGATATTTTAAATGAATTTATCATTATAAAAATATAAAATTTGGAGTAGTTTAGATTTATAGGACTAAATATATGGGTTGATGAGTGAACCTTTCAATAGACTAGACTGCATTGATAGCGGCCGGTCCCTGGTATCATGCCTGATACACCTTCAGTGTCCTCCTCTCCTATTCAGTTCTGAAAAAATCATCTTGAACTCTTGGCTTACTATAGCTCACAATATTTTTATATTAATATGCATTTACACATTTATTTTACACGTTTTTACTAAATAATGTTATTAATTTTATGAATTGAATGACTATTACTACACATCTTATTACTGAAATAAAACGCACGAAATAATATTTGAATAATGATTCAGTATATTAGAGCGGGTGTGAAATCGAATTGTTTTGTAGATCTTTGAAATTGTTTGTTATATTACCAATTACTCGTATTTCAATGATATTTGCATGGGTTTTACCATCCGGGGATTTTACCTGGACATCAGGTGATGACCAGGGAATGGGGTCTGGAACTTTTTTTGGGCCTACAGCACCCAATACATTATATTAAACAACTTTACAATTCCGATTAAATAGACCCAAACCTATCTAAAAAGGATGAATAAATAGGAAGTTATTGCATTTAAGTAACCTTGTCAGAATACTTACTTGAAACTTGAATAATTATTGTACTTTTCAGCCGTGTTCCTGAGGCAGAATTGGACAAGTCAAGGTTAAAAAGTTACTTTTAAGCCAAGATTCTAACCCTATGGATTTTTGTATTTTAATTTTCCATAATAAATAAATCTCTTCATACAAAAAAAAAAAAAAAAACAAAAAAACCCGTGATGAATAAAAAAAAAAAAAAAAAAAAAAAAAAAACTTCCACTTACCCTTTTTACTTCGGGATCTTTATGAGCATTGTGATGAGTTTTTTGCATTGTCTGAAAAAGTGTCATCCCTGCATACACTCACTTGCACGAGGAGTGAGACAGCCCACTAGAATTTGTGCTACATATGGGCATATTGCGCTCTTTCTTGTGCAGCATTGCATTGTTTACTCATTTTAATAAAAAAAAAAACATTTAAATTATTACTAAGGTCTTAATTGCAAATTCAGGCCCATGCGTAGCAAAAATCCTGACGGGCTATCTCACGTCTCGTACAACAACCTGTAATCCGGTTCAAATAGTTTGATTCTATGTTCATTATCTTAAATGCCTTCCTTTCTTGTGTTGCATATCTGAGACATGAACTAAGGTTGGATATTTGTGACTTTAATGTGTACATTAAAAATTAAAACACAAGGTAAATTTTCAATTAGGAATGCATATAAACTAGACTTAGTTTAAGGGTTGGGTTGTAACTTATTTCTTTATAGAAATGCCCTTCAGGTTTCAAATAGTTCAAACATTATTGAAATGAACATTCAAATAAAACGTTTCATCCCTTATTCTACTTTGGTAAACTGCTAACTAACCTACGAAATATTTGTATCGTATTTCAGATTTGATAATATAGGATCTTGCTAAAATGTAAATATTTTTTTTATGGTTAAATTGTTATCCTTCAATTTATCCGTAGGCTACTAAAAATAGTCAGTAATTAATTTTCTAAGATTGCAGAAAAAATGAACAGAAATTAAAAAAAAAATTATCATATTGCTCAACATCCTATTGTTTGAAAGCAGCCATGCTTTTGCTTTACATAAATTGAAATTTTGACGTGATTAAAATGTATTTATTGACAGGTCCCATAATTGCATTTATATATATATATATATATATATATATATACATATGTATGTATATATATATATGTATATATATGTATATATATATATATACATATATATATATCTCAATTTGTTAATTGGCTTAGTGTATGTTCACTTTGTTGCTCAATAATAATTAGTTATATTGCTCATACCCACGTAAGTTGTTGCTGAGCAAAACCGTTTGAATATCACGTACACGAGAGTAGAGCTTAATTAGGATTTGCATAAGAAAATTGTATTTTAATCAAAGTATTCGTTGAAAGAAACTAAGTTTCTGCTTTGCTTGCATTGAAATTTTCACTAGATTAAAATGTACTTATTAACAGGTCATAATTGTATTTTTTATCGGATCCTTAGTTTTTGTTATAATAATATTTTACAAAATCTATAAAACACATTATGATCGTTAACGTTTTTCTATTTAAGTATGCTTAAAATATTGTTTTCATTGAAATTACCATTAAAACTTAGCAATGAAATATTTTTAAGTTTCATATGTTCAGTATATCATTTTTATTTGATTGTGGAAAATTTGGACTGATCAAAATATTAATATAATTTAATTTAGTCTTACAAAAATTGTATATATTATATAATTTAATTAAATAAAAACAATAACAGAATAAATAATAAAAATTATACATTAGAAGAAAGTATTGGGAAACTGCGATAGCTTAAGAAAGAGACAGGTCCAAGATGAGACAATCTATCCCCTATATTCCCGAATATTCCCAATATCTCACACCGTCTCCCACCCAATATCTATACCGTCTCTCACATTGCCTCCCGCCAGTCGTCTGCATGTTGTATATTTTGTTGCTTTCAATAAATTACAAATTAAATTTATTTATCCTATATTTAAAAAAAAAAAACTGAATTTACTTCACCCACTTTTTTTCGATTATGAAAAAAAAAATCTGATGATGCGGTCACATTTATTTTTATTTTAATGCAAAGGAATTAAATACTCGTACATATAACTTACAAAATGATCATTAAACTGTGAAACAGTTAACTGTAGAGTGTAATCCTCGTGCCCTCAAAGCACTCCCTCTATTGACGCAGCCGACTGGACCTCATCGTGATCTATGGCGGATTAGAGGGCACCACTTACACCTCACTGGCCCCGCATTGGGACTCGGAAACCTTTTACCGTCCCTCTCGAATCGTATCAAAACCAGTTACGTTTAGGAGAAATTTTCATTAAACACATCATCTAAAAATATTGTGCTATTTACCCTTAAAATATCCAATATGTAATTTGAGGTATTGAAGTATAATGTATTTTTATATCTTTCCAGTTAATAGATTTGTATTTTGTAAATATTTTTTTCATATTTTTGTTGCTATCATATGTGTGCATTGTAAGGTAAAAAAATAATGTTATATGCTTTAGTGTCCTAAAGAGCTAAAGAGGATGTTACATAGAAGGAAATGTTAAATTTCACTGTGAGAATTTACAGGCATATTTTAAAGGATATTGTTTTGAAAGAATCTGCAAAATGAAGCGGAATCAGTGTAATTATAATTAGCAACAAAGGTAGCGTTTAATTAGAGAACATCTGTTGGGTTAATGAGACCTCCTCTGTACTCGCGTGTGTCGCTGCCTGAGACATGTTTTTATTCATTCTCGTCCACTTAGTTTAGTTTCTGTTTAGAAATTCATGTTATAAAACTTATTAGTATGGAATAAATAATTAAATTAATTGGCTTAATAATTATAAAGTAAAACGAATGATTGACTCTTTCATAGGCAAGTTGAATTGAATCACTAACTTTTTAAATAAATTTTATCCACTACCAGTTCAATAAGCACCAACAAAGATATTACAAGTCACATCATGATGAGGTACGTTATTAATTAAAAAAAATTCAAACGTACAGCTTCCACGATGAATTGCAGGTTCTAGGCATTTGATGAAAGTATTGCTTCAATAGAAAGTGCCTGATGGTCCGAGCGTTTGCATGGTAATTCTAAAAACTTTTTAAAAGTGAAAATATCAGTTTCATAGGCCTGTCCTTAAATGCCTAGTTCTAAAAAAGGTTTTATCTTTTTAATATAGACTCATTCTCTTCGCTAACTCGCCACATCGTTTTCTTCGATCACTCGCCTTTCAGGCGTGGCTGAAAAGTCTTCATTCACAATCATTGCAAAAACTACAACAATAGTACATCATAGACAACATATTGAAGATCAAACATAAATTAATATTGGTGATAGAGCTCTACATTTCTCAGTTACAACAGAACGTATGGACCATCTGCGGGTAATCAAAACAATTATTAATTCAAGCATTAGTTAGATTGATATTAAAAAAATATTACTTGGTAGAGTACAATACCTAAAACCACACTTCAAATAGTGACCAAAACAAAAAAGGTAGTTGAAATTTCTATTTAAATATTTTGAGTAACATGCAATAACATGCAATAAATGCAATAACATCCGAAATAGTCGACTTCTTGATTTTGAGTTTAGAAGCTCTACAGATCAGACAGCACCACAAAAGGCCAACCATCTCAAACGTTATGGTATATTTAATTTTTGTATAATGATTTTGGTAATGAGTTTTTTACTGCAATTTCTGTAACGGCCAACCATTTGAAATTTGGTTTGCAGAACTACACTTAACTATTTGATAAACGTATGTTAAAACGATTCTAAAGAATTTTTACTAATTAATTCCTGGTTCCCGTCAACAAGAGGATCGATCTAGTTGGTTTTGGAGCAGACAAGTATAAAACTATCATGATAAGTGTGGATTTTGGAAGTTTAACATTTTGTGCTGTGAAAGTTAAAGACGCTCCAGACTTAATTATCGCCATGGAGCAATGCCTATTTCGTAAAATAGTTTGTTCGTAAAGTTCCGTAAAGTTCCGTTGACGTAAAGTAAATCCGTAAAGTTTGTAGACGGACACAAACTTTTCAATCCATACCGACTGGACTTCCTCCAAAAAGTAATTCCAAGGTCGGAATTACTTTTTGATTGCTGAACCAACCTTGTCAGTAAGTGGTATAGATCTTCCTCGGAAGCAGTGGACTGTTCTCAATCGATTCCGCACTGGAGTGGGAAGATGTAATTTTTGGAAATACAAATGGGGAATGACAGAAGACCAGTCATGCGGCTGTGGAGCGGAGTTCCAGACAATGAGTAACATAGGCAATGAGTGTCCATTGAGTGCTTTCTCGGAAGGGCTTATGGGCCTTCATTGTGCAAGTGAAGCTGGGCTGCAATGGCTTAGCACCCTGGATTTAGCTTTATAGAGAGATCATAAATGTTTATTTTAGTTTTATTTTAAATGTATTGACGCAGCTGCTTTGCACTGCAGAACATCTTTTATTTATTTTATTATTATTATTTTTAAGATGGTAGCTGGTTATGACAGCCATACGATGTATATACAGGGTGTCAAGCTTCCACCTTTACAAACTTTTCCAGGTTATTTCCCACGTCAAAATAAGCAAAAAAGTTCCTGTAAACATATGTCCTAAAATGCTTCGTTAACCCAATAGCCGCCATTTTGTTTTTTACACTAAATAATTTTTATTTCCGTAACGGATCATTGTATTAACTTAATATTTGGCATGAACCTTCACTATAACCATACCCATTTACAGTAAAAAAAATATTTTTTTCCAATGAGTATTTTCAAAATGGCGGCCATTTAAATATTTTAAACTCAAATATCTCAAAAACGGTAAATTTTATAAAAATTTAACATGAAACACAAAAGTTGACAAATTAAATTATCTAAACAGTGACACCAAGTTTGTAAGGATCTGACAACAAATAACGGAGTTATTGAGATTTTTCTCTTAAAATAACCTAAATTGGCATTAATCATAGTGCAAAATCAGTGTTTTTCTGCAGGAAAACCACAATAACTCCGTTATTTGTTGTTGGATCCTTACAAACTAGGTGTCACTGTTTAGATAATTTAATGTGTCAACTTTTTTGTCTCTTGTAAAATTTTTATAAAATTTACCGTTTCTGAGATATTTGAGTTTAAAATCTTTAAATGGCCGCCATTTTGAAAATACACATTGGAAAAAAATAATTTTTTTACTGAAAATGGGTATTGTATAGTGAAGGTTCATGCCAAATATTAAGTTAATACAATGATCCGTTACGGAAATAAAAATTATTTAGTGTAAAAAACAAAATGGCGGCTAGCGGGTTAACGAAGCATTTTAGGACATATGTTTACATAAACTTTTTTGCTTATTTTGACGTGGGAAATAACCTGGAAAAGTTTGTAAAGGTGGAAGCTGGACACCCTGTATAATGCCTATTTACAACTATTACGGATTTAGTTTGGTACAAAAATGAAAACTAAATGAAAATGTTTTAGTAAACCTACCAGTTTTATATATCAGTAGTAAAAAACTTAAATTCAAAATAAAATAAACTTCATAAATAACGCATTCTGTTTCACAGAAAAGCATTTTTACTATAGTTAAATTCATTTATAATGAGGTGATTAGTATTAGTTATTTATAAACTCGTTAAAATATTTTCATGGTAATAACTTTAAACAATATCATTTTGCACAAAAGCGTCATATCAGATACCCATTGTCCTAGTTCCCTTACAGATACAATTTTCAGCAGAGAAACTCCCTTAGAGCTCTTATCATTGTTGTTCTTGTTCCTTCTTGGCAATTAACTAAATGGAAGAATATCTTTAAAATACGACTTTCTTTGGAGCTTCATTCAGATGCAGTTGATAAAATATACTTAACCCTTTTACCGAAACTGTATTTGTACTAAATTAGGAAAGACGTTTTTTATGAAGCTTTTCAAGGATGAAGGATTCTACTCCCTTCTTTAGTTACATTGCATATGGAAAAAAGTATTTTTCGTCAAGATTTTCTAATTTCATTTCGTTAAGGGCGTCTTCGTTTTTTCGTGATGCCTGTCTTTACATATTACCAGTAATTCGGTTTTTAAAATGTTTATTTTATTATTTATTTTATTGTTATTATTGCTGTTTTATTTAATCTTACTTAATTATTATTACTACACACTTTGATTATACTAACATATAGGGTTACATACGATTTAATTTTCAAGTGCATAAACATTAAAACATATAAGTAAAATAAAAAAAATTAAACTAATATATTGGTCATAATGTATTATACATATTTAAATATTAGTGAGGGTTTTACGTGATATGACAGCAGAAAAGGTGTATATGTCCGACACTTAGGTTACACTATTTACAATTTTATTATTTAAAATGTTAAAATTATATCAGTTCTATAATACATTTCTGGTTTATATACATTAAACAGCTTTTCACAGCATTATTCAAAGGTAAATAAGTGAAATACACGTAGACAAGAAGATAGATTACATCAACAGAACGGAATCCCACTAACCAGTCAAACGTTCAGCGCCAGATGATTGAATTGTGGTTATTGAATACCGATTACCCCGTTGTAAAGTTTTATTGAGAGCATCAGACTCGTTCCATCGTTTGAATTATTACTAAATAACGGGAGTTACTTATTCATTATAAAACATGATTTAAACTAATCTCAACCTTACATTGATTTTATAACAGAGGGTTCCTTCAGTCAGTCCTTATAGATCGTTGTGTACAAATTCATATTATACAAACGAATTTAATTTTTTAGCGAATTTCCCATAGGGAATAAGCTATTACCGTAGGTCTCATGGTAAGACCTAAGCCCGGGACCATGTTACTTTTTCGTTTTGAGGTGCCCAGAGACCAAAAATAATAGTCATTAAAATTTATATATATATATATATATACATATGTATATATATATGTATATATATATATATGTATATATATATATATATATATATATATATATATATATATATATATATATGTATGTATATATGTGTCCCTAGACACGATAACTCTCGTAAAAATGGTCCGATCGACACCAAATTTGGTAGAGATGTGTAATCCTACGTTTATTGAGATGTGTTTGAAAACCAGACATATCGACTTACCGGAAGGAGTAGTTTTTGGGGGTTTTGTACCCCAAAAAAGGATTTTTTGCATTTTTCATAGGTAAATTTGAAATATTTTAAATTTTTATTTTGACCACTGGATTTAGCTAAAAAAACAAACAATTTAGTATTGTGAAGCTTTGCTCTATCTCCATTGGTTATCGAGATATTACAAAGTCTAAGGACAGTACATTGTCTTTTGAGGCTCCAATGTTAATCTTATGGAGAATAAGGATGTGTTAATATTTCACTTATTAACCAATATTTTTTGATGAAACTTGGTATTTTGCTTCATTTGGTTGAGTTTTAGTCATTTAAGGTAAAAAATCTTGGTTTTTGTACTTATCATGGCAGCAAACCTGCATACTCTTTTTCCATGTTAATCGTATGGAGAATAGGCAAACTCTTTTATTTATGTAAAGATATTGATGAAATTTACTATATGGCTTTTTATGGTCGAAATAAATTTTTTTGTGCTAAAA
>CM061536.1:1546485-1607087 GCA_030545055.2 Neoaliturus tenellus
GAACCGCTTGGCCTTGAAATGGGCCAGAACCGGCAAAACCCCACTACTGCAATTTTATTTATTTTTTTAGGTAGAGGCAGGAAAAGTGCATTACACACACAGGAGGCCAGCCTGTAACGTGGGACTTCCCTAAATGACGGGTATACCCATTAAAAAACCTCCTCTACTCTTTAATAATATAGCCTGGAACTGTTAGTCACATTACATCAGGCTAGGTCTAAATTAGCCAAAGCCTAATGTGCTCACTATTTGAACAGCCGCACGGTTAAGGGATCTGCGCCGCATACCGGTCAAGATCAATCTTTGTTCTGAGGAGGATGCCCGGACGCACTGTGACAAACAATCCCAGCATCCCTCATCCTCCAAGATCTTTTGGCAGATCGAGTCCACCGAAAATGAAGACAATTTTTTTGTGGCTTCCAGGCGGGGCCCTTGGGGGCAGCGGAATAAGGTATGCTCCGTATCGTCGCTAACGCCAGGGCAATAAATGATGTCAGATGAATAGTAATTAATAATCAACAATTGTAATAATTTAATAATTGTATTATACATGTATTTTCAATAGCATTGCATTGAAGAAGGAAACTAACGCTATTAACCATCAAGTATCTCTAAATAGCATCAGTCTCCCAAAATCAATTTTTTTTCTTGAAATGACTGGAAATGTTCAACCTTCTTTGGACACTCATTTGCATATTAGAAAGGATTTTGGTGTGATTTTGGATTCAACTTCTCACCCCAAAATTGGTACATTCAACCATTTTATGTACGGTACATTTTATTTAAGACTTTAGATATTTTTAATTATTGTTATAAATAATGTAAATTTTTTATACAGAGGACTTGCTTTAAAAAATTTAAAGTTGAATAATGAATCATACCTAACCTGGTTATATTTTATAATATGTAAATATTGTAATACTCGTAGTTGATTTTGCAATATATTCTTTTATAATGGAAACTAAGGTTATTTACAATTCTGACAGATTTTGACTAGCTTGCACGTGTCAGAACATAGAATAACATGATTTCCATTCCATGTTCATGTTAAAAAGTGTGATTGGAATGGCCTATAATGCATTCTAATAAAAACGCATTAATAATATCTTAAATTAATATTTTTCTTAAATTAATATTACAAAATATATATTTAAAGATCTCAGCAAATGTAAAAAAAATCCATTTTGTACTTATAATGTAATTTTACTGGTCTAAATAATATTTGAGTTAAATTTGAAGTGCATTTTAACTGTTTAAAAATATGGTAAATCCATATTTTAAGTTCATTCAAACTAACGTATCATAAATACTTCAAAATTAAATATAAAAATAAAAACAATATTTACAACTAGTAGAAAATTTTAGATTAAAAAGCTATAAACTTTTATATTTCTTCTTTTATAACAAATTGAAAAGCTGAAGAGGTAAATTCATTTGGTGATTAAATTTATTTGCCAATACGGTAAAATATTACGCCCTTGAAACCTTTCATTCTGCCAAGTGTTCCAAATTATTGAAAAATATAATTGACTTTACATTTTCAGCAAATATGTCACCTAAAAGCTTGAATAATTTAGTATTTTTTAAATTAATTTCATCCAAGCTTATTAAAAAAATTGATACAACAAATAAGTTTCTGGTTTAAATAGTTACTAAAACACATTTGTATTAAAATGTTAGAACCGTTGTTTATTAAATTGTAAGAAAGAACATAAAGTTATTTCTAATGTAAAATCCCGTAGGTTAACCAACGTTAATGTATTGCACACATATCATTTGACTACGGTTCATTACATGATTTATACTGCTGTGAAAACAGTTTTAAATTCTGGAGTAATGCTAACATTGATTCTTATATTAGTTTTAATAATCCCATAAACGAAAATAAAGTAGACACTAAACCTTTGTAAAAGACCTTTGTAATCGGTAAGTTAATAATATGTTTAATGTTGAACATTGTCCTAATCTTTAGGTTTTTCTCACAAGATTACGTACCTACAGTTGAAATGTTTTTCCCCATTGGAAATGACTTAAATTCTTTGTTTAAAACATTTTTAAAACAAATATTTTTTATAGGTAAAAAAAAACAAAAATATTATTCCCTAAAACAATCCTTGGTTTTCGTTTAGAGAACGAATTACTAGAAACATAAGCAAAATGACAATTCTGTGGCAAATGTGTCACGATATCAGATTTCCGGTTATCACTCAATGCCGGAAACCGAAGCGTCGGACCGGAAGTAATGTGTAGCAATTCGTGGGAACCGGTTTGTCAAAGGATATGGTAAACAAATCATAATGGCCATGACTTACAAGGTAGTGTGGTTTTTATTTAAAAAGTGCTGACATAAGTTGTTTTAGTATTAAAGAAAACTTATGTATTCAGCCTTAACAAAATTAAGGTTTTTTTTTTGTAATTTTTGCATAGTAACTGTTACTTTTATAAAAGGTTTAACCAGTTATTCTACACAAGGTTAATAATAGATAATTATTACTTCGATCCAATTCAGTCACGAATTCAACACTGCATCCAAAATGTAAACTAATTGCTTCACTGCATGATTCAGTTTAGTATTAATTACTAAGATAAGACTATGCAGAATGGTTCTCAACTTATCGCATTCAGCTGTATAAACCCCATATGGGAGTTGTACCAGTATCTAGAAGTCATCAACTGAGGCTTATCCGACTCTAAGCTCTGTCTATTCAGACTGGGAACTTCATAATGAAGTTTCCCTCAAAGAAGTTGTACAGGTTCGAAATCTTTTAAAAGCAACAGTTAAGATTATTTATTTAAAACAAATCAAATTTGAGGAGGTTTTAGAAAAAAAATTATTTTTCATAAGAATCATTAAGTAATTTAAAACAATGAATTGTTTGCTTAAGAAACGAAAATTAATGTTTTAATGAGTTATCAGGATTACCGAGAGATAAAAATACACGCTTTCAAAGAAAAATACTCGAAATTAACGTTAGTTATAAAGGAAGACAAAAATTATTGTTTTGGATGAGATAACTCGAATTTTTCAGTTTCTTTGAAATATAGTGAAAAAATTAAGATTTACTTATATGCCTATAAAATTTAGTTGTATATTTTGTATGACAAAGTTTTAAGAAATAACCATTCATATGTTTTAAGAAATTTGTTATTCATGTATCTTAAGTAATTCAAACGAATTATTTAAAAACTTATATTTTTATAATCAAATGTTTATGTAAATTTCCCTTTGTATTATGCATTGAACATTAGTAGTGGCAAAACACCGGTTCTGCCCCAGTTCAAGGTCACTCATTTTTTTTTGGGTTGGAAGTGGCAGGTGTGGGGTTGGAAGTGTGGGGTGGGGGTGACAGTGATGGATGGGTTTGGGAAGTGGGTCAAGGTCATCCGGAGGGGGTTTTAAAAAAGTGGGAGCCGCAGGGGCTCGGTGGGAATGGGGAGGGGTGGGGCGGCGCCAGGCCGTGGGAGGTTTTCGTTTATTTTTAAAATTAAATCAAAATGATAGTTGCATGAAAGGAGAGCTCCTAGGTGTTTACAGTGTGAGTCGATACAGTAGAATGAGACATGTGTCCAAGGAAGAACGATCATATAAACCCGGTAATATAGTGAATAAGAATAATTGGATAGCGTCGTCAATAGGTGTAACAAAATTGAAATGTTGATTCTGCAGCATGTCAGTTAAGACAGCGTGCAAAACAGTATCAGTACAGTATGCAGTGTTGCACAGGCTAGGTTTTGCAAAGTACAACGGGTGAAAACTGTAGTATTTCTTAAGCTTAGCCAATGTAGTACGCGGTTTAGAAATTGTGGAGTTAGATTGTTTCTGTAAAATATGTTTTGTGCGTAAAAGTTTCAGTTGTAAAGAGTGCGAAGCCATGATAATAGACGAAAGGGAGATGTGTACTCTCCGACAATCGGCGAGTATATGACCGGCGCCGCGAGTGTGTCTGAATATATAGAGACTAATTAGCATAATAAGTCAAACATATGTTAGAGTAAAAAAGCGTAAGTAAAAAAAGTGTTAGACTAGGTGTTAGAGACTTGCGGATAGTTGTTCACTGTTGCCCTATCGCCACTATAATGACGCGCGCGCGGTACCGATGCCCGTTTTATGGGGGGTTGTGTGGCCCCTCCCAACCCCCCCCCAACCTCTCCCCCTGAGAGGATGACATAAAAGAACAGAACTTCGGAGAGCTCAGTTATTTGTCGGACGGCGCCGCGAAAGGTTGTAGCAGGGGGAAACATATAGGCGAAGAAAAGTATCGGTAGCCGCAGAAGTTAATTAATTATTCAGGTGCAGGATTGCAAGTAATGTTCCGTGCACGAATAAGTAGGAATACAATTGTCAATTGTACAGGTAAATCTTGTACTGTAGCAATAACTATAATATTAGACGGTTGTAAAAAGTATGACCTGCTGGTGTGCAAGAAATATCCCATGCACGACTAAGTGGGATTACAATTGCCAATTGGACAGGTAAATCTTGTATTGTAGCAACAAGTATAATAGTAGACCGTTGTAAGGTGTATCACCTGCAGGTAAGCAGGAAATGTCCCGTGCATAAATATAGAGACTAATTAGCATATTAAGTGCAAACACATTTTAGAGTAACAAGTGTTAGTTATAAAAGTGCCAGAGACTTACGGATAGTAACCTCACCCGACCAATTTCGCCACCGAAATGGCACGCGCGCGGCAGCAACCCCTCTTTTTATGCGATCGATGAGTCATGTGCGACGCCCCTCCAACCCCCTCCCGAGAAAACCGCATAAAAGAGCGAGCTTTGGGATAGCGCGGTTATTTGTCAGTCGGCTGCGGCTACGGTCACAAGAGTCAGAGGAAGAGACAGATAGTTTAAGAAAAGTATCGGTAATAGCGGAAGTTAATTAATTAATTATTCAGTTATAGGATTGGAAGTATCGCTCTGTGGATAATCAAGTGAGGGCACAACTGTGATTGAACAGGTAACTATTGTATTATAGCAATAATTGTAATATTAAATGGTTGTAAAGTGTATAAGCTGCAGGTGTGCAAGTAATGCCCCGTGCACGATCAAGTAGGATTACAATAGTGAATTGTACAGGTGAATCTTATGCTGTAGCGATAACTATAATAGTAGACGGTTGTAAAGTGTATAACCTGCAGGTGTGCAGGAAATGTCCCGTGCACGATTAAGCGGGATTATAATTGCTGATTGTAGAGGTATTTTACATATTAAGCGTTAAAAATAGTGAGTAAAACAAGTGTAAGTATTAAACGTATGTTACTAGTTGGTAGATACTAACGGATTAGCTCTTACCGCTGTGGTGTCGCCGGCCTATATGGGAGCCGCGCGGCCGCGTCGCGGCTTAAATAGGGGTGCCCACTCATGTGTAACCCCCCCCCCGACGTCACAACGTCTTGGGTGTAGCGTGTAAGAAGTACGACCAGGCCAAGGATTATGAGCATAAGTAATGCATTTCCAAACAATAGTCTATTGTATGTTAACAAGTTGCGTGTTTTGGCGGCCTATTTCCGTTGGAACTATAATTAAGCGGCGGAAGAGGGTGGATAACAATCGACGATAATTATGCTGCCACGCGATGGGGAAAGCTGCGGATGTACTTGTCAGCGGATGTAATTTGATGCTATCTAATGCAAATTGAGAGGTACAAGGCTCCACCTGCGTTTTAGGCGACCCACATGTAACAAAGCACATCCGTTTGGAATTTTCCACTGACGTTTCTGGAAAGTTCCGCGCCCCTCAAACCCCTCCCGGCCCCCCACCACTCTGGGAGCCGAGAACTACCCCGACGACTATTGCCGCCGCAGTTGGGCTCGGAACTCCGGACGCGGCACTCCGACCCGACTCAGAGGGGCAACTCAAATGTATAAGCGGCCGATATATATTTGAGTTACTCTTGTTGTTAGGCTATTAATATTTGTTGTGTGTGTGTGTGTGTGTGTGTGTGTGTGTGTGTGTGTGTGTGTGTGTGTGTGTGTGTGTCTATGGTTTTAGTCTTAAGATGTGTTAGTTTTAAGGTTTAACTTGCGCATTGCGATGTTAGCATTAAGGTGTGTTATGGTATTATTTATGTTTAAGAAATGTGTTTTTAATTTTAAGTATTGGATTATGGTGTGTGTGTGTGTGTGTGTGTGTGTGTGTGTGTGTGTATGTACTTATGTCTGTGTTTATCTGTGTATTAATAATTTTGTATATTCCACAGCTAGCTGTTAGGATGGGTAGATTAAATTAAAATGTAAATGTAAATTGAAGGAGTTCGATTGAACTTCATTAAATATGGGTGGGACATGCGCGTTGTGCCGTAGGTAGCGCATATTTTTATTGTTTTTGATTTTTGTTTTTTAATTTTGTCAGGCCAAAAATATGTTTGGGTGGGTTTAGATTAAGGGTGGGAGGTTAGAGTTGCGTCTTGCACTAGCTGTTCCAGTGTCCCTAACTACCACATGGTCAAGCCCAGTGCCAAATGGCCCGAGACTGGCCGCCCGTATCACAGCTCACCAAACTGGATCGCCAAAGTGCGTGCGGGCAAAAAAATTGGGATCCCTCGCAAGACGTAACTTTTTGGGTTGGGATTGGGAGTGTTTGAGGAACACAGGGTGGTGGAGACGGTTACAGCCGCTTCCATCATTCTGGATCATTATTATTTTTGGTGACCTTGACCTGAATCCACTCATGCATAACCCCCCCCCCCCCGACGTCACAACGATCTTAGGTGTACCGTCTTAAGTATAATGTCTTAAGTAAAATGTCTTAAGTTGTATCGTCTTGACATTGACCTTGAACCCGGCGAGCCCCCCCCACCGACGTCACAACGTCTTAGGTGTACCGTCTTAAGTATAATGTCTTAAGTAAAATGTCTTAAGTGTAGCGTCTTGACCTTGACCTTGAACCCGGCGAGCCCCCCGACGTCACAACGTCTTAGGTGTACCGTCTTAAGTATAATGTCTTAAGTGTAGCGTCTTGACCTTGACCTTGAACCCGGCGAGCCCCCCCCCCCCCCCCCCCCCCCCCCCCCCCCCCCCCCCCCCCGACGTCACAACGTCTTAGGTGTACCGTCTTAAGTATAATTGTCTTAAGTAAAATGTCTTAAGTGTAGCGTCTTGACCTTGAACCCGTGTGAGCCCCCCCCCCCCCCCCCGACGTCACAACGTCTTAGGTGTACCGTCTTAAGTATAATGTCTTAAGTAAAATGTCTTAAGTGTAGCGTCTTGACCTTGACCTTGAACCCGGCGAGCCCCCCCCGCCAGCCAAGTGCTAACAAATTTACTTATAACTTGAGAACGGTTTGCCAGAATAGGGCAAGCGATACATCATTGGAAAGCTCTAATTAGGAGTAATATTGTAGTAAAGACGGAATTAAATTATTTTCTTTTAATAAAACTTTATTATTAAAAGAAACCCCCACTCATTGACTTGCCTATATAAGAGTGTCGTGGTTTGCGTTGGGACATTCTTTGCCAATAATAGCTAGAGTGAACATGTCTCCCCGAGGCCAATAATAGCTAGAGTGAACATGTCTCCCCGAGATGCTCCAATATTTTATAACAAATGCACAAAAGTTGAAGAAGTATTGGAGGTGGATGAAGAAATCAATGAAGAAAACGATGTACAAAACGATGTACAAAACGATGAAGAAAACAATGAAGAAATTGAAGAGCCTTTGTTAAGTCGTGAAAATGTTGTAACAAGAATATTTGTGGATCCAAATTCTCCAATGGATATTATAGGAAGGTTTTTAATTGAAGTTATGACATGGATAGAAAATGAAAGATTAGTAAACATAGCATCTCCAATTTTAGTTGATGATAGACCCACCTTTGGTGTATATTGGCGTAACAGTGATCTGTTATGGCTATGGGCGGAGGCATATGTGGAGTACTGTATTTGCAATTGGAAGAAAATATAGGGTTTAATCATTACTTTTCAACTTTAGTCTTAACCTACTATTTTTAACATCTTACTAAAAATCTTACCATCCCCCCCCACTACAACTGGGAGGTTATAAAAAGGGAGCATTAGAGAAGCATTTCATTTCGCTGCTAAATTTCAAAGAGTAAACATCAACAAGATGTATCAATGTGAAATTTGCTTAGAAACTTTTCATGATAATATTCTACTAGAAATACACAAAGAGTTATTCCATAATAATAATGAAGATGTAACAGAAACCGAAAATGAAGATTTAAAACTATATGGAGAAGAACAACAAGAAGATCAACAAGAAGAAGAACAAGAAGAAGAACCATTAGCAGGACCATCTAATGCTATACCGAGTGTAAAAGTATTTGCTTTAGCAGGTAGAGTAGTAATGCATCACAAAATTCAAAATGAAAAATTGGAATTAGAACAGTTTCTTAAAGAAGCAAGAATAATTGTCAGTAAAACTATAAAAGAAGAACTACAAAGATTAAACTTTATTAAATTTGGCATATTATTAAATGCTATGTTTATTAATGCAGATGAAGAAATGTCTCCTAGAGGATTTACAACAAGAAACCAAACAATTATGGCTACTTCAAATATTGATTCAATAGTTGAAGAGTGTTTTGATGAAATTTTAACTAAAATTCAAGAACATGAAGGAAGAGGATCAGGTTGGAGTTTGCTTAGTATTGAGGGAATGGATTTAAGAATTCACAAACATGGATACGGGCTTATGGGAAGCAGTTACATTCCACTGCCAAAGAAAATACAGGATACAAAGTCGTGTATAAATGTAAAAAATGAAGATACAGAATGTTTTCGTTATGCAATGACATCAAAATTTGTAACACCTAAACATGCGGATAGACCTAGCCAAGAATATGAAAACTAAAGATATAGGTACAATTTCCAAGGGTTGTCGTACCCGGTAGCATTGAAGGATATTACAAAATTTGAAAAACAAAACTGTGGAACATCTGTTAATGTGTTTGGTTTGGACAGTTCAAATAAAGTATATCCTTTAAAGGTTGTAAAGAATGAGCTTGCAGGCCACACGGATTTATTGCTAATAACGCAAGGAGATGTTTCTCACTATGTATATATAAGAAGTTTTGAAAGGCTTGTTAGTAAACAATTATCGAAAATTGAACACAAGAAAATAATATGCAAAAGATGTTTTAGTTTTAAGGAAGAAAGAATATCAAACAGAGGATGGATACGAGAACATCAGGAGCTATGTAACAACAACTATGAAGCCAAAATAATATTACCAACAGCAGATAGAGCCGAGCTAAAATTTGAAAAGATATCTCATCAGTATCGTATCCCTATTGTTGTATATGCAGACTTTGAATCTACACTTGTTCCTATTGAAAATGATGATGATGGAGCCAAGAAAAGTGTTAAGTATCAGATACATGATCCAAACAGTTTTTGTTTACTAATTAAATCTACACTGTCAGAAGAGCATTTAAATAAATATGATCTAACATCAAAACCTGTCATATATCGTGGTGAAAGTGCTTCTAAAATTTTCCTTGACCACTTATATGCAATAGCAGAAAAGGTACAAAGATTGTACAGTGATATTGTACCAATGATACCGATGGATGAAGAAGAAGAGATTCAATATGAAAATTCAACCCATTGTTATTTATGTAAAAATGAATATACTATGGAAAATCACAAAGTACGTGATCACGACCATTTAACAGGATATTATAGAGGTGCTGCATGTAACAGATGTAATATTAACTATCAAATTCGCAACTTCATACCTGTAATTTTGCATAACCTTAGTGGTTATGATTCACATTTTATTATACCGGAATTGGGACGAGATGATGGAAGAATCGATGTGATAGCAGAAACCACTGAAAAGTTTATTAGTTTTAGTAAAACGGTTGGAAATATGAAGTTACGTTTTCTAGACTCTTACCGTTTTATGCCATCTAGCTTAAGTAAACTTACTGAAAACTTAAAGAAAGAAAATTTAATAGAAACAATGAAGATTGTAAGTAAAGATAAATTGGATTTGGTTCTCCGCAAAGGTGTTTTCCCCTATGATTACATCGATTGTTTGGAAAAATTTGAAGAAACATCACTTCCGCCAAGAGAAGCCTTCAAGAGTAAGTTGTATGAAGAGGACATTAGTGAAGAGGACTATGAACACGCTTGTAAAGTATGGAATGAACTAGGAATGGCAACATTGGGAGAATATTCCGACTTTTATGTTAAATTAGATGTGACTTTACTTTGTGATATAATGGAAGAATTTAGAGATACCTGTTTTGAAGCATATGGATTGGACCCACTTCATTCTTATACATCGCCTGGACTAGCATGGCAAGCTATGCTGAAAGAAACAAAGTGTAGACTTGAACTTATTACAGATATCGATATGGTTTTGATGATAGAGTCAGGTGTTCGTGGAGGATTGACGCAAAGTGTAACTAGATATGTAAAAGCTAACAACAAATATCTCCCAAACTTTGATGCGTCACAACCAACAACATTCTTAGGTTATTTTGACGCAAATAACCTATATGGATCGGCTATGTCAAATCCTCTTCCATATGGTAATTTTAAGTGGGCAAACCCAGATTTGATAGGCAATATAATGGACATACCCAAACACGGAGACATTGGTTACATTTTGGATGTAGACTTTGAGTATCCTGAACAAATGCATGACCACCACTACGATTTACCACTATTGGCCAAGACGGAAATATCTCCAACTGGTAGATGGCCCAAGTTAATGATGACGTTAACCAACAAGTCAAGATATGTAGCTCATTATTGGACAATACAGCAAGCAATAGAATTGGGATTGAAAATAACAAGAATCAATAGAGCAATACAATTTAATCAATCTTGTTGGTTAAAACCATACATCGACAACAACACAAGAAGAAGGACTGCAGCAACATCCGCTTTTCAAAAGGACTTTTTCAAATTAATGAATAATTCAATATTTGGTAAAACGTTGGAAAACAAAAGAAAACATAAAGATGTAAAATTAGTTAGCGATCCGGCGAAATTGCAAAAATTAGTACAAAAACCAAACTTTGGAACGAGTATAATTATTAACGAGAATCTTGTAGCTGTTACCATGAACAAAATCTCAATAACAATGGATCGTCCTCTATATGTGGGAATGTCTATTTTGGATATTTCTAAAACCCACATGTATGACTTTCACTACAACAAGATGGTGAAGTTTTATGGAAGAGAAAACATCGGGATAGCATATATGGATACAGATGCTTTCATTTATTGGATAAGAACAGAAGACATGTATGAAGATCTACGTACTTTTGTATATACTACTGACTTTGACTTTTCAGATTATCCTAGAGATCATCCCAACTATGACTACGATAGAAATAAAAAGGTGTTGGGCAAGTATAAAGACGAAAGAAATGGTGTACCAATGGAAGAAATCGTCGCTTTAATGTCCAAACTATACTCATTCCAACTATACATCAGTGAAAAGGATGAACATCAAGTGGTGAAGAAAGCCAAAGGCATCAAGACTTCATATCTAAAGAAGAAAGTACAGTTTGAACATTATAAAAGATGTTTGTTTGAAAATGTGGAAACAACCGCAACATTCAACACCATCAGAAGCTACAACCATATATTGTATAGTGTAAAGCAAACAAAGTGGGCATTAAGTTATAAGGATGATAAACGCCACATTCTTGAAAACAACATCAACACATTACCATTCGGCCACTATTCCATAATCCCCATTGACCAGTAAACCTTTTCTTCGTCCTTTACCTTCTTCCTTTTTCCTTCCGTAAAGAAGAGGGGACATGACAAGCCCAATGTCATGTTCCCTCTTTTTTTACACCAACGTAAAATGGCCTTGACCTATATCCTAACCGTATATAAAAGAGGATAAACCATTCTAGAGATCAGTACCTTTACAAGCGATGTGGAAGACACAACTGGAGATGGAAGACTTAAAAAATAAAATTGTAAATGAACTTCATAAGCCAGCAAGAAGAAAATTTCCTAGAAGAAGTACAGTTATAAAAGGAATGAATGATCTTTTCCAAGCCGATCTCATTGAAATGATACCACATAGTAAGTTGAATAAAGGATTCAAATACATTTTAGCGATTATAGACTGTTTTACTAAAGTGGCTGATGCCTTACCGCTAAAGGGCAAGACTGGTAAAAGTGTTACGAAAGCTATGGAAACGGCTATACAAAGAAATAAATTCAACATCAAACATCTACAAACTGATGATGGGAAAGAGTATTTTAACAAAGACTTTGCAGCTTTAATGAAGAAGTATAAAATAAATCATTATTCTACAAATTCTGAAGTTAAAGCTTCAATAATAGAAAGATTCAATAGAACATTAAAAGGAGCAATGTATAAAACATTTTCCAAACGAGGATCATATGTTTGGTATGATATCTTACCGCAACTTATAAAAGAATATAACAACAAGTATCATCGAACCATTGGTATGAAGCCTAACCAAGTAAATAGCGGTAATGCTACAATGGTATTAAAACGTATTAGGAATAATACAACTCCTAAACATGAAAAAATGCAACCTAAAACATTTAAAGTTGATGATAAAGTTCGTATAAGTAAGTACAAAGGAGTATTTAGTAAAAGGTATCTGCCAAACTGGACTAATGAAGTATTTACAATCTATAAAGTGCAACCAACAATACCTGAAACTTACATCTTAAAGGACAACAAGGGTGAATTACTCGAAGGTGGATTCTACGGGCATGAGTTGTTAAAATCATCAGTCGGCGATGTATATCTTGTTGAAAAGATTTTACAAAGAAAAAAGGATAAGGTTAAAGTACGTTGGTGGGATTTGATAAAAGTGAAGACTCTTGGATCCCTACAAAAGACTTGGTGTAACAATTTATGAACTCATTACGTGTTTAACCTTTACACAAGATGGAGATTGTGCAACAAAAGGATCGATTTTTTTATTAATAATATTGATGAATTAACAGTTGACAACGACAAGTTAAATCATGGAAAACATGGTGAACTACTGCCAAACACAATAAGATGTTTAATAACTGGACCGTCAAATTGTGGAAAGACTAATGTGGTTTTTAACTTAATTACAAATCCTAAAGGACTACGTTTCAACAACATTTACATTTTTTCCAAATCTTTGCAACAACCCAAATACCAATTATTGGATAAGGTACTCGCAAGTGTGCCTGAAGTTAATTTTTACAAGTTTAATGCTAGTGAAACTATAATGGAGCCAAACGAGGCTAAACCATTTTCTATATTTATATTCGATGATGTATCTTGTGAAAATCATGACACTATTAGAAGTTATTTTGCCATGGGGAGACATTACAATATTGATAGCATTTATATTGGTCAAACTTACAGTAAAATTCCAAAACAACTAATAAGAGATAATGCAAATCTACTTATTATCTTCAAGCAGGATGAAACAAATTTAAAGCACATATATAATGATCATGTAAATGCAGACATGTCATTTGATAAATTTAAAGAAATGTGTGGCAAAGCATGGGCTGAAAAATATGGATTTCTAGTTATTATGAAAGAAGAAGCTATAAAAAATGGAAGATATCGTATAGGGTTGGATAAATTTGTATTAATCCATTGAACGATTGATGATACGTTTAGTAATAGATTGGTCTTCGCAGCGTAAACATGGTGAACCAAGAAAAACTATTAAAAGAAATAAAATCACTGAGTGACTCGATTAGACTTAAAAATCGAGCATTAAGAATGGGTTTGAATGAAAGAGAAGAATTTCTGGAGACTACATTTAAGCCTATTACAGAACCTTTAAAACAGATAACAGAAACTATTGGTAAACCTCATTATGAAGGAGATGTTTTGCTACCTGTTTCTAAATTTGAAGTAAAAAGTTTGAAAAAGAAAGAAGATGACGATTCTTACACAAGTGATAGTGAAGTTTCTCAAAAAGAAGAAGAAACAAGACAAGAAGAACCAGAAATAAATGTTGAAAAAGAAGAAGAACAAGAACAACATATACCTGAAGCAGAACAATCAATTCCAAATCTAACAAAATTAAGTAGTGATATATTGCAACAAGGACCTCTTGGAAGAAAGTATATCATGAAGATGTTACATGAAATAAAAGATAACCCAAAATTACACAAGTCACATGTATATGGTGCGAGAATTGATGGAAATGAATTAAAAATAGGAGATTCAAAAGTACATTTGACTGAAGATGATGATATTGTTATTGGTGAGCATAAATATAAAGGAACAAAAGGATTATTTGAACTGATTTTCAAAAATATACCTATGAGATATACGCTTCAAGATTTAAATACTTTTAAAGAAATTTTGCAAAATACTAATGCCCATAAGAAGAATTACTCCAAAGATTCAATGATAAATAGAACACGTGCAACTAAATATACGGTTGTAATAAAAAGATTGTTTCCCCTGAAAAAACTACCAACATTACGAACTGCACCAGCTGAGAAGAAACCGCTTAAGAGGAAGTCATTATCACTTATGGACTTATCACTTATTGATGAATATGGTAAAAAGAAAAAAGGAGAAACTTCGACATCTGGTAAAGGTTTAATGAAAAACCTATATAATACAAATGTGATTTACTATAATGATATAAACAAATTGGTTGATAGAATGAGACTATTACATGAAGCCATGGAAGCTGGTCATACAGGTTTAAATAATGAATGGGTGGCTTTAGTTGACGAACTTCGAAATCGTGGAATAGTTGTATAAATCATCACGGATATATAAGAGAGCTGTGAGCATACAGTGGATCAGTTCAATCATGAGCGTCGACAAGTTCGGACGGTACTCCGGGCTAGGAGTACAAGGAGGAGAAAACAGAAAAAGAAGTGGATTGCCGCAAACACCTGAAGGTGACTATGATATGAGTAACAAACGTTTAAAATTTGTTAAAGACCCAGAAGAAGATATTGATGGAGCGAATTTAAAGACAGTAAAAGAGGCTACTTCAACATCATTGAAATTAGACAAGAATACTTACGATGTTAAATCACATAGAATAATTAATGTTGGTAAACCAACTGACAGTTCTGATGCAATTACTAAAGAGTATTTATCATCTGAACTTTCAAATACTTTAAAATTACAATGGGGTAATAATTTAAAAGATGGACAGACATATGATGCTGGAAATCATAGAATAACCAACGTGGCAAATCCAAAAAATGATAAAGATTCAGTTAATAAAGAATATTTACATTCTATAATACCGGAAAAGACTCAACGCGGATTTTCTTTTTATAAATTTATAATAAATGACATTGGATACCCAAAGGAAGATGGGGATGCTGTAAACCTGAAATACATCAAGGACAACTGTATTTTACAAGATGGTGATGAAATCGATTGTCATGGGAAAGTGTTGTCAAATGTAAAGTTCGGTTCTCAACCAAAAGACGCTGTTACTATGGAACAATTATCTAAAGAATTAAAAAGGGGAACATCGAATTTTGTAAAACATGAAGATGCCGTGCTAAAGCGAGGAGATACATTTATACATGGAAATGAAAAGTTTGATTTAATGCAAGGAAATAATGATGAATGGGATGCAGGACATAAAACAATAACAAATGGAAGATTTGGTATAAAAGATACAGATGTACCTCTAATGGTGCAAACATTAATTGCGAGTGGTGGTACATTAGGTACATACAATGGTCGTAATAGAAGAATAAAAGATATTTATCCTGGTTATGAAGATGATGATTGTGTTACATAAAGACAAACAATAACTTGGGATAAACACTTTGGGACCAAATATGATGCAAAGATGAAGAAAATAATTAATATTTTACCAGGAGAAGATTTAAATGATGCTGCTACTATTGGACAAGTCATAACAACGTCGAAAAGTGATTCGACTGCTTACACGTGTAATGATAAACGTATTATGCAGTTACACGATCCCCAACATCCAAAAGATGCTGTAACTTTAGACTGTTTAATAAGAATAGTGGGCAATTTACTTATCGATACCCACAATCATATAGCTAGTACAACGAGTCATGTGATGATTCAACCCGATGAACGAGAAGCTTGGATTAAAAATAGAATTATAAATCAGTATATAATTAATTTGAATAATTAAGTATTTAAATATAAAAATTGTGCATGTGTTATTCATTTATGTAAGGCAGCTCGTGGAGTAAACACGCTGGTTATATAAGACGACATAATGAAGACCGCAACGCTCAGTCGTCGTCAAGACAGCGGCAAGAAAGGACGTGGTATAACATCAGCTGCGTTATCCCTGCTAAGACGGATTCCTGTTGGTGCTGTTCTAAATCGAGCAATAGACGCTTTACCATACGAATTTCATCTGCCCGGAGGCTATCAATATTGTGGACCCGGAACTAAGTTGGCAAAACGTTTAGCAAGAGGAGATCCTGGAATTAATAAATTAGATCAAGCTTGCAAAGAACACGATATAGCGTATTCCAAGTTTGCAGATTCAACAAATAGATCAATAGCGGATAGAGCGCTAGCGGAAAAAGCTTGGCAAAGGGTTAAATCAAGTGACGCCAGTATTGCGGAAAAAGCAGCAGCTTGGGCAGTGACAACAGCCATGAAGACGAAAGCTAAGTTTGGTGGTGGAAGACAACGCGGGAGAAAACCTAGTAAAAAAGAAGCTGCAAAAAGAGGTGGGAACATCAAAAGAAGACGTCGCACTAACCCTAAAAGGAAAGTCAAGAAAACATCCATATGGTCAATGGTAAAAAACGGATCGGGTCTTTACTTAAGACCGTACCGTGTGTATTAAATGAGAAGAATAAATTGATAATTCCAAATGAAGCATTAACAAACTATCAATTGTCAAAATATGTGAAATGTTTAAGAATACCATTCTTCAGAGGAGTTTTTTATGAAAGATACATTACCAAATAGAGTGTGGAAAAATGAAACTGGAATAGTAAACTTAGATTCTAATTATGGACCAGGTACTCATTGGGTATGTTATAAAAAACTTGGAGAAAATGTTTACTACTTTGATAGTTTTGGAAATTTACCGCCACCAAAAGAACTTCAACATTATTTTCGGGACTCCAAGAATATATTCTACAACTACAAAAGAGAGCAACCTAGCAATACAGAAATATGCGGACATTTATGTTTAGAGTTCCTAGCGAAGAGCGTCAGTCAGCTTTAAGATGTCATCGTATACAGTGTCGCTGAGCGGAAATTCGTAAACATTGAAAAGTACACTTTTCCCAGCGTTACGTTTATCTACGGACAAACTATGGGAAGCAGCATTATTGGATTTGACTACATACAATTCAATTCCCAATGTTACAGAAGGAAAAAATAATTTACTACATTATTATGAGAGTAAAGATGAAAAAGGATATTATTCACAATTAAAAATAATTCCATTATCTACAGGAGCATATGAAATAGACGATATAAACCAAGTATTACAAAAGAAACTTGGAGAAGAAAATATTTCTATAAAAGGTAATAATAATACATTGAAAGCAGAAATAACTTCAAAGTATTATATAGATTTTAGCTTAGACCACTCAATCGGCAATTTGCTCGGATTTTCAAAGAAGAAAGGAATTTTAGCTCCTGGAAATGATTATACTGGCGATACAACAGTAACAATATTAAAGGTGAACAGTATTGATGTAACGTGTAATATTATACACGGATCATATAGAGATGGAGTAAATCAACATATATTACACACATTTTACCCGACAGTAGCTCCTGGTTTTAAAATAGTTGAGAAGCCACAAAACCTGATATACCTACCGTTAAACACCAGTTTCATTTCAGACATCGTACTGAACATATTGGATCAAGACGGCATTAGTGTTGACTTTAGAGGAGAAACAATAACTATACGGTTACATATCAGAGCGGCAACATAAAGTCAACATGAGATTATCATTTAAACCACAACGGAAGAGTCGGGAGCTCAGTAGCTCCTCAACATTCGACGAGTTAACACCGGACAACATACGCTTCCTACAGAAGATCGGACTAAAACTTGCCAACCATGGATATACTGGATATAGCACAAGGACCGACATTCGACGAAACCCTATGGGAGAAGGAATATCACACTCACAACCCTTACACTTCATCAAAATTAAATAATAATGATGAAATAAGAATTCCCATTCAACAACAAGATATCTACACATTACCATGTGAAAGTTATTTATATATCGAAGGAAGAGTAACAACATTGGATGGAAAATCTGGTTCAACTGTTCCTTTTATAAATAACCCTATGGCATATCTGTTTGATGAAATTAGATATGAGATATCTGGAGTAACAGTTGATTCAACAAAAAAAGTTGGTATATCAACAACTTTAAAAGGATTGACTTCAATAACACCTCATGAAAAGAATTCTTTGATCTCGGCTGGATGGGCGACTCCTGATAAAGTCACTATTACTATTACTACTAACACTATTACTCCTAATTCAAAAGGTTACTTTGATTTTAATGTACCTTTACGATTGCTTTTGGGATTCGCAGAAGATTACAAAAGAATAATAATAAACGTAAAGCAAGAACTGGTACTGCTCAGATCTTCAACAAATAAGGATGTAATACAAGCCCCAAGTGGAACTAAAGATGCCGATTTGGAATGGCAACTTCAATTGGATAAGGTTGTATGGAGAGTACCTCATGTCAGATTGGCGGATGAACATCGAGTATTATTATTGAAAAAATTAAAATCTGACCGTGATATTGTGATACCATTTAGAAGTTGGGAATTTCATGAATACCCCATATTACCTCAAACAGAAAGACAAACATGGACTGTTAAAACCTCTACTTATTTAGAACGGGCAAGGTACATAATAGTCGGTTTTCAGACTAAACGAAAAGATGTTATAACTGCGCACGCTGGTCAATTTGACCATTGCAAGATAAAGAATTGCAAAGTTTTTCTAAACTCTCAGTTCTTTCCATATGACAGTTTAAATGTTTCATTTGACAAGAAACGTTATTCCATTCTATATGACATGTATGCAAGATTTCAATCGTCATATTATGGTAAAACGAATACACCACTTTTATCACCAGAACAATTTTATTCAAAAGCTCCAATTGTTGTAATCGATTGTTCAAAACAAAATGAATCTGTGAAATCTTCAAGTGTAGATATAAAAATTGAAATGGAATTTGAAGATAAAATACCAGATGGAACTTCAGCATACTGTTTAATTCTACATGACAAAATAGTTACTTACACACCGCTGACAGGAATCGTGAAGAATGTACTTTTAGAAGGATTAAAACAACAGCTGCACGATTTGTAAGGTTTTTACAAAAGATCAATAATATCTAGGTCATCTGCGAGTATAAAAGCGAGAAAGAAGAGCTGGAAATTCATTTCATCTTTGATTGTCGTATGGGTAACATCGTCCGCAAGATGAGTTCTACTACATCAAGTGCTAATGAAGAAACTACACCTCTTATGGCTGACAATAGTTTGGATATAGAAAGACAAGTTGAACAGGAAATGGAAGAGTTCCTCAAGTTTAAACATAAGAAGACAGAAGAAGAAGAGGAAGTTGAAAAAGAAACAAAGAAAAGGAAAATTGAAGATAACATTCCCGCTAACATCTTAACGGAAGTATTTCTTCGAATATTTTATCCTATTTCTTCTTGTATGACAAAGACTGTGTCTGCTGGAGTAATGAAATCATTGGATTACTCTCCAACTGTTATTTTGAATCACGGATCTAAAATGGTAACCTTCACTGAATCTTCTTGGGAATCTTTTATGAAACATATACATCTTTTGGAATGCTATTTGAGTAACAATACGTTTGGAAGAAAAACAAAACTAGGTTTGTTCGAATCAAATATTAAAATCGATATTGTTAAACAACGTGGTCAACAACTAGTTCGATTTAGAGATTTAACTAAATATAATATAAAAATACATTTGACAAAAGAAGAGTTTTACGCTTTAACTTGTGCTACTGGTCCTATAACAAGATATTTAAAACAGCTAATATTCTCAAGTACAATTATCAAAGACTATTTAATTGATGCATTGGATAGACAACCATATGTTCCAATCCTATACGGTCCAGTAGATACTTCAATCTTCAATAGGATACCGCATGAAGTAGAGATGTGGAGACAGTTACACCACAATCAAACCAACTTTAATTTAGATGAAGAAGAAAAGCAAGAAAACAAGGAAAACGAATCACGTTTCAACAATCAACAATCAACAACAAATTAAACAGACAAAGAATATTGTAAGTAAGAAGAAGAAGAATGTTGGAGTATAAAAGGCTGCCAATCTGCATTGACATACCAGTTGTCTACTGAACGTCATCATGGATAAACGAGTTTCATTCTCTAAGAAGACGGAAATAATGGAAGTAAAGCGAGGTATCATAGAGTTCCAGGCATTCCGTGGTAATGATGGAAATTTTATAATCAAAGAGTTAGTGGTACTAGATATGATAACATCTGTTGTTTATCACTTTTTATTCATGCCTCCTTTGCCGTTCAACAGATTAACAACCAAAGCTAAAGTAACAAACAAATGGTTGATGAAACATTTTCATAATCTAACATGGGATGAAGGTTTTATAACCTACAATATGATGCCACACATTATGAATCATTTCTGCAAAGAGTTCAAAACTATTTTTACAAGAGGATTGGAAAAAGCAAATTGGATACAAGCATATACAAACCATGAAGTGATAAATGTGCAAATGGAGAAAGATTTTTATTGCTACTTTGCTAACATCTGTATTGCATCTAAAAACTTTAAACATCGGCAGTCTCAATGTGCTTTAAAGAACGCATATCATTTGAATGTCTATCTCCAGCAAAGTGGTGGGGGAAGCGATGGGTATAAAAGCGAGAGCGGCACTATGACAATGCATGAGTATTGCTCTAACCTCCGAGGAGTCAACACCTCTGACGCGCAAGCACAAGAAGAAGAAGACGAACAATAGTAAGAAGACAAATAATGGCATCGCAAACTTTTCTACAGTCACTTGTTGATCAATTCAACAAACATTCTAAATCTACAATACTACCGACAAAGAAATGTTCAGAGTTGAAGGAAGAAAAACATTACATTATTCACACTATTAAGAAGATGGAAACATCAATTGGAGATGCCATCAATTGCACATTGAGTGAAGCACCCTACACACCTGGTGATGAACCGAAATTTCAAGTATTTCTTCCCAAACGCTTCGTTCAACTGCTGCAGAATGAAGATTTACGACTGATTCACCCCGGCGCACTCTATTTGGCATCCCACGGTCCAAGCGGAACCAACTCTACTGAACTTACACTTCATGTTATGCCTATTAGCAACTAGTCTGTAATTTGTATATACTGTTGTACATGTGTGTAACTGATTTTAAATAAATAAAAATGAAAAAAAAAAATAAGAAAAGGCAACATATCGATAGTGTTTCTGCACCATCGATATGTTGCTTTTTTAAAAAACACGTTTGGATGATCTTGACCTAGTTTCGAGGGTATATAAAGGCCGTAATTTTCTTGAAGATCTCATCAGTCTACGACTACCTTTCGTGCTGTACACATCTCTGTTGGCTCTCCAGTTATTACAAATAACAACATGTCTCTTAAGGTTAAGTGTGCATCATACGATACCACCACCATCACAACTTTTGAAGAACTCGACGATTTTACTAATGAACTGCGAGTGTTACTTGCCGGTGGTTATCGTTTAAATATTGATGTTTATGCTAACAACATGAGGATGTTTCCTAAACAAAAGTTCTGCAACGAAGAAGTATTCGTTTCCACACAACCTTCAACTACAACACCATCTACTCAAAGTAATGTTAAGTTCCAGAAATATTACTAATGTTAAATAATATCAAGTGGTCGCTGTAGCATCTATAAAAGGAACGTGTACCTAACAGAATCATCATTTGCTCTCCAACTGACACAGCAAAAACAACTACTAATACCATGTTGTACAGAATCAGAATTCAATGGAAAAATCTACGGAAAGGACTATCAAAGTGCAGAACAAATGACGTCCGATCTTCAAGTATTGACTAAAGAGGGATTCCAACCAAAATTAATTCTAAAATTTCCTGAAGTACATCCACTCTCCACTGAAGATCTCATCGCCATGGCTAAAGAGGAAAAAGAAAAATACAAACAAGATGTAAAGAAAGAAAAAGAAGATAAAAACTCAGTATCTTAAATAAATACATCTTACACTTGTAAGATGATCTTTTTTAAAACTCCATTTGAATGACCTTGAGATTACCCCCACCACTTTTCTTAATCTATAAAACATGCTATCCTACACTATACAACTTCATTTCTTGCCTACACTTAGAAGCATCAACATGGAAGAGAAGAAAAACGAGGACACACCGCGCTACTGTTGTGAACAGAAATGCACCGATTTAGGAAGATGGATGGTAGACGGATTAGCCTGTACAAAGTGCGAATTCTTCGGATCCTGTTACTGCAGATGCGAAACAAAGCAACTACCACCACCGAAATTGCGAACCTTCAAGATTTATAAATCACGATACTTCCACACTTGCTGTCCCCAGAGGTGTATCAAGTTTCATCCGGAAAGACTTGTCATTTGTCGAAAGTGCAATGCATATTATAAAGACGACTTTTGTACATGCATCATAAGTGCGTGCAAGTATAGATCAGATTGGTCTTCTGAACCCGTTGAAGCTTCAAATGTATAGCTGTAGTCACTGACTGCAGCCCGTTTTTAAAACTCCATTTGATTGACCTTGAGATTACCCCCACCACTTATTTTTTACAACATATATTCTACGGATCATTCGATACGCTTCTCATTTTTATTTCATTACTCGCACTGACAACAACAACAACAACATGGATGATAAATTCATTTCCTTTCAACATTTAATTACCGACAGAGAAGAGATGGAAACCCTATTCCAAAACTTACTCACACTTATTGATAACTATCCTTTAAGATGGATCAACATCACAGTGCAATATGTCAATCCTACCAAAATATTTTCATCATCATCTTCTTCTGGCACCTCCACGTCTTCATCGTCGCAAAGTGCAGAGGAAGAGGAACAGACAACTAATGGTGTTAAAATTATTGAATTAAACAACGAGGAACAAGAAATGCAAGCTCTGGTTAAATATAAATTTAATATTTAATTTACAAACATTATTAGTATTCCTAGCTTAAAAATACAACTAATGCTTATCTTAGTACACCTCCTACTACCTACCCGAATGGCGTTTCGCAGCGAAATGCGCTGGCCAACGGTTCGCATGGGGGTATATCGCCTTTCCCCCACCACGCCACTACCCCTCCACTTCCCCCACCATGCCACCACCCCTCCACTTCCCCCACCACCGCCCTTGCCCGCATATAAGCGAGCCGCTGACTGACGCTCGCCATTTGTTTCCCGACTCCCGTACGATGAACAACGATCCGCTACCACATATGAAATCTACTTTTATAATTAGAACAAGACATGATTTAAAAGATTTAATGGAAACTTTAGAAGATATTATAGACAAATTCCACTGCATCACTATGAATTTGGAACTTGTTTACGGTTGTCCAACATGCGATAGGGTTAAGAGTGAAGATGAAGATGGTTTGCTAGAACTCACTCCTGAATCCTCCAAACCTACACCAACAGCTGACGATGACGTTTGATCGGACACACAACTGTTTTTCTTAACCCCCCACCACTTTCCAGTAAATATGCCCTGTCCTCATCTTCGTTTCTCATTTCACCGCCAACTTTCCGACCGTCAACACCGCTCCCGTTTCACAAATAGAAATTAAAACGAGCACACAAACATGATGGATGATTTTTCACTTAAAACACAATTGGAAGAGGACAGACTCAAACTAGAGATCAACAGGCTGCAATTGGAAACGGAAAATCAACAAGGGATGGTTCGCCTGCTGCAACTGTTCAAATGCGTACTGTGCATGTTGTGCATCTACCTTCTCTTCGCCACCGCCTTCGGCGTCTACCACTCCCTCACCGTTGGACGATATTTCAACACCTCTCTGCACAAGAACACAACTTTGATTTAATTTTAAAAATAAACGAAAACCTCCCACGGCCTGGCGCCGCCCCACCCCTCCCCATTCCCACCGAGCCCCTGCGGCTCCCACTTTTTTAAAACCCCCTCCGGATGACCTTGACCCACTTCCCAAACCCATCCATCACTGTCACCCCCACCCCACACTTCCAACCCCACACCTGCCACTTCCAACCCCCAAAAAAAATGAGTGACCTTGAACTGGGGCAGAACCGGTGTTTTGCCACTACTAATACCAAACTTATATCAAAATATTTTGAAATTGTATTAAAACAATTTTAAAACAGTTTCCAACAATTTTTATGCTCATTGGGTTTTACTTATTTTTCTATGTATTTTGAAGAGATTGTAAAATAAAGTTTGACAAAAAAAATGTTTTATAAATTAAACATCTGTTCTTCCTTATTTGCTAGCATTTGTTATTACAACAGCTGTCTTATGATTCAATCAATTATCCTTCTCCCAAAAGATTAACATTGAAACTTTGAAAGCTTGTAGGGCGTAGCCCCATGGGCCGATGTGAATTAAAACGTGATTCTGCTCATCTACAGCACAATACCTTTCTATCGGTATGCGCAGATTTCTCCTACGATGCACACAAGCTGAGAAAAAAGGAGGAAAAGAAACCTGCTTGCCTATTAATATATAGATAGATTTTGAAGCGTTTCTTAAACATAATTGTCAAAATATTCCTTAGTAATTTGTAAAAAATCACCTGTCACACTAAAACTTTCATGAAACATTAATCTGACAAATCTGTCAAAACATTGACATATTTGTAAAGAAATTTTGACATAAAATTGTAATTTTTGAAACTTATACGAAACAAAAATTTGTTTAAATGTAGATATGTCAAATGTACTTGTCACCAGTCACCTGTCACTTTTTATGAAACTGGCCCCTGAGCTAGACACTTAACAATTTCGAGTATAGATTGCTTGTGGCCTGAAACCTCCAGGAAGAGTCAGAAAACCTACAATTTTCTGTTTCAGACTTCTAAAAAAACAAAGGTGGAAAGTGGTAAACTGGGTATTGTATTCTAGCTATAACTTTTGAACGAGAGGGAAAATCGAGGGAAAACTTTTTATCTCAAATCTGAGGGAAAATCGCGGAATAAGATGCTCTACAAGTTCGGCCCTGTGGAATTCTTTTGTATTTCACCCCCTTAACCCTTAAAAAGTCGCGTGATTTAAAAGTTTCGAAATTTATTCACAAAAACTGCGCTGGGTTAATAATTTATATTTACTATTATGGACACATAAATGCCTGAAATTTGGTTCATACTTTAAAGATTAATATCTCAAGTTCTAAATAAGACACAAAGTTAATTCTGGTTTTAAAACAACTAGTACATCAATTTCTTTAATTTTAGTTATTGACCATTGAAATTCGTTGGATTTTAAGTGGCTCATAACTGTCTAATCAACATAAAATTTATTGGTTCCTGAAATTCGTCTTCATTTAAAGACGTACAACTCAAGTTGTAAATGAGATTCAAGATTCGTTTTGGTCTTAAATTACACGGCACATTATTGGCTTTAATTCCATATATTGATTGTTAAAATTGGACACGTTTAAGATGTGATATTATATACTTTTCAATAAAAAATATTTCCATTTCTGAAATTTGGGTAAAATTAAAAATTTACAAACAGTTTTAAACCAAGCCAATTCTAACGAACAAAAACTCTAAAGAAGCCCAATGATCCACTGAGAGATCTGATACCAAAATTTAACAACCTAGGCTATCTCAATTAGGACAGGATATATGACGAAAAATAAAATAAAAATAAATTCAAAATTTGAAACGTCCATAAGAAATGTATAGAGAAGAATTTTAATTTCCGTATATCTTTGAAACGGAAAAATATTTTCAAAAACGGATTGCGGCATTGTAATCAGCAAAAAAATTAGTAGGGGACCCAGCCGCCTCTATCGTGCTTAATAAGCGAGATAGTGATACCCGAAAGATATACTCTTGAAATCGATTATACCTTTTTTTGGGTACACTAAAGGTCACCAAAACCAATGTTGCCACGATGAACTCTCTTGCCAAAGTGGTTTTATCTTGTGTTAAAAATAAGAAAATTTAAGTGATTTTTTAATGTACTTGTTGCATAGTAATAGTCATAGCTCCGTTGTTTTTCGGTCAATTTTGATAAATTAAATATAGAAATGTTCACAAAAAGTAGGCAAACAAGACTAATGCATTTTTAAACGCTTTTATTATACCGGAAAGTAGTTAAAAAGCCTCTGAAACAAAAAATATTGTTCCAAAACATATTTATGTTTGTTTCCAATTATGTTTACGTCATACCAATGCCTCCAATGTCACTAAATATGATACCACTAGATAGATTAAGTAATTTACTACAATTTATGTCTCCTATAGTTTTTTCCTACGAAGTGCCGTTTTCGAGTAAAATGTAATTTTACAAAGTTTGTCAGGTCGAGGGCCGCGCGCTGTTGGCGGGTCTCGTCGGCGTAGACCGCTGCACAGAGCTAAGTTATCAATCATTCTATTGTCATTATAAGCCTTATTAATGTATTCCAAGTTAATATTTAATCTGAACTGCTTTCGTTGTACCTGCTTGAACATAAATTTCAATTACCCTGTTGCAGCAGTCCTGCGTACTCAAAGTGTTTTTAATTGTTTCTATAATAAATTGTCATCGCCAAATTATGTGTTTGGGTTTGCAGGATTATTATTTTTTTCTGCAGGGTTAAAAATTTATACATAAATGAAATTATAGATAAAATGGTTTGTCGATATATATTTGAAAAAGCTCTGTATTATGTATTACTTTCAGACTATACAAATTACTATTTTGGGACATTACGTTGCTGAGCGATGATAACTACTGAACAAAATCCATGTTACAACCTTCATACAGCCTTAAATAAAAATTTCTTTAATTTAATCAAACATGAATACTTGTAGCTTTAAAAATAAGGATCATAGACTATTATTAATATTAAATCCCTGCAAACCGGTTTAGTTTTCGATTTATTTAGATAACACAGTTTTCCATATGAATAAAATGTTTTATAATTATACTACATAAGATTGCAATATTCTTGCCATAATGTATCATAATTATTCTTAATTCAGATTTTTAAGATTTATGTTGCATTTTAAATCTTATGATCTAGCACGTGGCACGTGGGGTCATTTCGTTTCAAGCTTCATCCCCCTAGCCTTTGATTTAGTTCTAAAGGGCGCTTTAAAATGTTGACCAAATTTCATAAAGGATTTTAAAATGTTTAACTTAACAACAGATTACCCACAGATACATTTGGAATATATACTATAGACAAAAATAGTTCGTCTTTCACTGCATAATCAACACAAATATTGTTTGAAAAGGCCTTTGAATTGTACTGTAGCTGAGGTTTTCACAAACAGAAAGGAATACATTATAAAATGCGAATTTTGCGCACGGGCCCCAGTAGTGGGGAATGGGGGCTTTTGGAACAGTTCAAGGTCACCTGAGGGATGACGTCATCGATGACGTCATCGAGGTCAATGACCTCATCGATGACGTCATCGATTGCATCATCGATGACGTCATCACCAATGACGTCACATCCATGACGTCACACCCATAACGTCACAGAAATGACGTGCTGATGACGTTATCACCCCTTACGTCACCAAGATGACGTCATCGATGTCACAAAGGTCAAGGTCACGCTGAAACCTAAAATTTTTTAGGCACTTTTACTGTTTCTCGCACTACGCTCCGAGTTTCAGTCACAGCTACCATGACCTTGACGACTTGGAGCGAATTTGCGATGAGAAACAGCAAAAGTGCTGAGGAAACTTGAAGTTTGCAACGTGACTCTGCCTAAACCGTCATGTGACACCGCTCGGGTGACCTTGAACTGACCAAGAAGCCCCCATTCGACCATTACTGCAACCGCGATGCGTACCCTACGACAGACACCGAGCGACTGACTGTCCGGCCCCGCGCACTCTAGGTATATGGGAAGTGGTGGGGGAACTGTGATGACCTTGGGAAACTTGAAAATGTCAAGCCGGGTAGCACCGTTTTGGTGCTACCTTAAAGTTACATGTTAAAGTGTGATGACCTTGAGTGAAAACACAGAAATACTACAAGTCGATCCTGTCCCAGAGTTAAAGTGTGGTGACATTGAGTCAAAAACACAGAAATACTACAAGTCGATCCCGCCCCAGAGTTAAAGTGAGATGACCTTGAGTGAAAACACAGAAATACTACAAGTCGATCCCGTCCCAGAGTTAAAGTGTGGTGACCTTGAGTCAAAACACAGAAATACTACAAGTCGATCCCGTCCCAGAGTTAAAGTGTGATGATCTTGAGTTAAAACACTGAAATACTATAAGTTGAAACCATCCCAGAGTTAAAGTGTGATGACCTTGAGTCCAAACACAGAAATACTACAAGTTGATGTCGTTCCAGAGTAGAAGTGTGGCGACCTTGAACTACCCCAAATTGTCAGGAATTGGAGTAGTAACAGCGATGTGCACCCTACGACGGACACCAAGCGACTGACTGTCTGGCTCTGCGCACTCTAGGTATATGGAAAGTGGTGGGGAAATCTCAAGGTCATCCAAATTGGGTTTTAAAAAATAAGAAACTCTAAACCCCATGCTCCTCTTCTTCCCTTTCCACCTCATTTGTAGGATATATGGTTGACAACGGTAAATGTGACAAATACTCCGGTGATTGTTGACCTCCACTGTGATCTGATTCTTGATCGTCTTGCTGCATTATAACTTCAGACCAATCATAATCTAAAGTGACCTTGAGCTTTATTCCCGGGTTGTCGAGGAGAATAGACTTCATCCAATCGCAGATGGTTTCTAAATAATGCACGTCGTCGATTGTCAATTTCCAACTTGTAGTGGGTACATCTTCGGTGGAAGACATGTCATCGCAAGCAGGTGTGTCCGCCATGGTTGTTGGAGGAGGAATGATGCTTGTTGCAGCGAGCAATGCTGGTATAACAGAGTGGTGGGGGAAATTTCAAGGTCATCCAAATGGAGTTTTAAAAAAAGGAAACTTTTTCTATTTATTTATAACATAACCACTTAAAACTAAAAGAATTGGGATCAACAGTACGTTTAATCATCATATTCGTTATATTCTTCATGTTTCTCAGTTTTCACCTCCGCCTGGATAGTACCTCCACTCCTTAGCTCCTTTTCGGCTTCTTCTAGTTGCTGGGTAATCGCCATCTGACATTGAAGTTCAAAATCATCACGCGGCACAGATCCGCAAATATCCATCTGAGCCAACCAGAGCCGCCTGAGGTTTTTTTTCCTTTTCCTCGACAGCTTCGACGGCTGAATGTAATTCTTCTTCTGTAATAGAGGAGTCCCACAATTGTTGATCATCGGTTTTGTTGACAACCTCCTTCTTGGACTCCATAGCGCTATCTGGCCAAAACTCGACTGTGAGACAGCCGGACGGAGTGGGGGAGCAGGACGTTATTTTCCCGGAATTGTGATGTGTCATGTATATTGACAGTCAAGTGGTGGGGGAAGTTTCAAGGTCATTCAAATTGTGTTTTAAAAAATCCTATCTTCTTACTGAGCATATATGTCAGTAACAAGATAGGTGTTTTTTCTCTTTTACATCTTTAATATAATAAAGAAATAAACATATTCTACAATGGTAAGAAGAAGGAAGACAACTACTAGTCAGCTGAAATAATCCAAAGTCTGGCTTGCTTCAGTCTTCATGGACGCCGGTGATGAAGCCGCTGGAGAAGAGTAATGTTCAGACTCTTCTTTTGGGTGTCGGAGATTGCGTATATTGCAAGCGTAGACTTGCACATTTATACGGTAGCCTCGCGCCACCATCAGCTGCAACTCCTTGTACAAGTCGTTCAACTCCTGCTGAGTCTTAATGGTTACCTCCTCGTAACTAGCACAACTTACATTGAGAGACATCTTGATGTTGTACGGTTGACCGTCGGAGTTGAAATGAAGCTAAGGCACAGCGCTTGGGGGTACTATGAAAAAGTGGTGGGGGTGTTTGCGTCGAAGCAGGTTTGACCTTTAGCTTGGTGGTGGGGGTAACTGTGAAAGCAAAGGTCAAAGGTCAAGGTCACCCGCGAAGTTTAAAAAAATATGCAACATATCAATATGTGACAAACTTCACATATTGATATGTTGCATTTTTTTTTGCCTTTTGTATTTTTTTCTTTTATGGTTTATTTATTTATAAAACATTACAATAACATATGTACAACAGTAAAACTTAAATCTAACACTGCTGCTTGTCGGCGATGTGGATGGTCAACTCGGTGGAATTGCTACCCGTGCAACCGTGGGAAACCAGGTAGAGACAGCCGGGTTGGATGGAGCGCAGATCCTCGTTCTGGAGGAGATGGACGAATCGTTTCGGCAGGTAGACTTGGAACTTGGGCTCATCCCCCGGAGTGAACGGTGCCTCGCTAAGACTGCAGCAGATGGCCTCTCCAACTGTAGTCTCCATCTTCTTCATGGCGTGGATAATGTAGTGCTTCTCATCTTTAAGTTCGGAACACTTCATGACAGGTAGTATGGTAGATTTGGAGTGAGCATTGAACTGCTCAACCAAAGTTTGCATGAACTGGTGAGATGCCATGGTTGAGTTAAAGATTGTCTTCTTCGTCTTCTTGCTGGGAGATGTTGTCGTCTCGGAATCTCGAGTAATACTCATGCCAGGTCCCGGTCTGCTCCTCACTTATATAACCCCCGTCACGACCACCACTCCCCACTTCCCCACTTTGAAGGTAAGATGCGAGTTTATAGGTGTTTTTTAAAGCGCAATGTCTATCTTTTTCATGTTCTGGACTTTTAGTACAAATACAAACATTTTCCATCGTATACTTGTAGTTTTTATCCAAGTCCACATCATTAACCGGAACATTAGTAAATTCTTCGATCCATCTCTTCTTTTCCAGTCCTTTTGTATAAATATTGGTAAACCTGTTTGAAAACTGATGCATGATGTGATACAAGTCTGTGTAACTTGCAAAACCATCATACCAATCGATATGATGGAAATATTTTGAAATCCACCTGTTGGTAGTAGCGGCTTTGCTAGTTAATGATGAATAAGAACATGGTGGTTTGAACAAAAATGTATATGGAACACTTGTATTGATGTCGAAAAACACAAGTTCTTTTATGATAAATCTATCGTCATTACCCCGAAACGCTTGGAACTCAATTATACCAGGTTTGGACTTTACTTGTTCTTCTTCCTTGTCCATTGCGAAGGCCACTCGTCTGCTCATGACGAAGTCCAAAGATCAACTGATTTCCACACCACGGTAGGTACTGCTTTTATACCAGGCCGTACAGTTGTTGGCGCGTTGGTGTATATTTAACGTGGGCACCGTCCCCAATAGGCCTAACCCCACAAAATGTTGGTTATTGTTTTAGAAACTAACCATTGTCATTTAAGTTTCCATCTTTATATTTTCCTTGTTTTCGTTTTCATCACTAACACTTGATTCTTCTCCTCCATCTTCCTTTTCTTCCTGTTTTACTGATTTCTTATGTAGTTGAGCGTACTTTTCCAATTGTCTCCACATTTGTACTTCATGAGGAACCCTATTGAATATAGAAGTATCCGCAGGCCCGTACAATATAGGTGCGTCCGGTTGTTTGTCCAAAGTGTCTTCCAGATAATCTTTAATAATTGAACTTGAAAACACCAGTTGTCTCAAGTATCTTGTTATTGGTTCAGTTGCACAAGTTAGAATAAAAAACTCTTCTCGATTAAGTTGAATCTTGTTATCATGTCTTGTTGTGTCTCTAAACCGCAACTGATGATCACCACGATGTTTAACAATATCGATTTCCACATTTGAATCCAAAAGGCCTACTCTTGTCTTTCTTCCAAACATGTTACTACTTAAATAGCATTCTAGCAGATGCAAGTGTTTCATAAACGATTCCCAAGCAGTGTCCGTAAACAAAATCATTTTGGGTCCATGAGTTAAAATTACAGTAGGTGAATAATCCGTCGATTTCATAACACCGATTAAAACACTTTTGTCCAAACTTGATGAAATTGGATAAAATATTCGCAAGAATACCTCACTCAATATGTTAGGAGAAATATTATCTTCAATATCCCTTTTCTTCTTCTGTGCATTCTTTCTTCTTTTACCTTTTTCCTCAACATTATTACTAGCGTGGAGTTGTCCGCAAGCGTTGTGTTCATCTCCTTCCGGTTGACCTTGAAGATCTAAAAATTCGGATATCTCCTTCTCAATATCTACTACATTTCCTGGTGTACCACTAGGAGAAGCCATATTGAATGAGATGCTACCCATACAACAACAGGCAACAAACTGATGAGGAGCAACCTGAACGCTCTGCTTTTATACTCGCGGAATGCATTGGAATGTAACAAAACCGGTTTTTTACAATACATTTTTAACAATTCCAGTTAAAGGTGTGTATGTTACGATTTTATCATGTAGAATTAAACAGTATGCAGTTGTATTAGCCGGTATAGCCGCGTTGAATTCCATTTCTATTTTTATATCCACACTTGATGATTTTACCGATTCATTTTGTTTAGAACAATCGATTACAACTATAGGGTAACCATCTAAGTATTTTTCTGGTGATAGTAAAGGTGCATTTGTTTTACCGTAATATGAACTTTGGAATCTTGCATACATATCGTACAATATGCTGTACTTTTTATTAGCGAATGACACGTTTAAATTATCGTATGGAAAAAATTGTGAATTTAAATAAACTTTAATATTTTTTAAGTTACAATGATCAAATTGGCCTGCATGTTTGGTGATGGTGTCTCTTCTGCCTGTTTGTAAACCAAATATAATATACCTGGCTCGTTCCACATAATTAGATGTTTTAACAGTCCAAGTGTGACGATCCGTAGTTGGCAAGCTGGGATGTTCATGAAATTCCCAACTTCTAAAAGGAATTACAATATCACGATCAGCCTTTAACTTTCTTAACAGTAGCATTCTATGCTCGTCAGCTAATTTAACATGCGGAACTCTCCATATAATTTTGTCTAATGTTTATTTCCATTCTAAAGTTGCATCTGTTGTACCGTCTGGAGCATTAATAATGTCTTTATCGTTTGAAGATCTCAACAAAACTAATTCTTGTTTAACGTTTAATATTATTTTCCTATAATCTTCAGCAAAACCAAGCAACAAACGTAACGGAATATGAAAATCAAAATTTCCATTTGTATCTGGAGTAATTGTGTCTTTTGCAGGTAAAACCCATCCTGCAGGTTGTATTAAATTGGTTTCATTAGGTGATATAGATGTTAATCCCTTTAAAGTTGTTGCAATACCTACTTTTTTAGTGGAATCAACTGTTACACCTGATATTTCATATCTAATTTCATCAAACAGGAAAGCCATGGGATTATTTATAAATGGAACTGTTGTACCAGTAGTAGTACCGTCCTTTTTAGTAACCTTTCCTTCAATATACAAGTAACTTTCACATGGTAGTGTGTAAATGTCTTGATTTTGTATGGGAATACGAATTTCATCGTTATTGTTTAATTTTGATGAAGTGTAAGGGTTGTGGGTGTGATATTCTTTTTCCCATAGGGTTTCGTCGAATGTTGGACCCTGAGCTATATCCAGTATATCCATAATCGGTTAATTTTAATCCAATTCTCTCTAAGAAACTAATGTTCTCGCGTGTTAACTCCTCCACAGCTGAAGAGCTACTAATGCGGTTTCCCGTAGGTTGTTCGCTTTTAAATGTTAAACCCATGGTTTTATATTAAAGTGTCGATTTTAAATGTAGTCTAACCGTAATAGGCTCTTCTCGGAAATCTATCAAGTTACCGTCTTGATCCAATACGTTCAACACGATGTCTGAAATGAAAGTGAGTAGTGCAAAATTGAGGATGCTGGCCCAGTTCAAGGTCACCTGAGGGATGACGTCATCGAGGTCAATGACCTCATCGATGACGTCATTGATGACGTCATCGATGACGCAATCGATGAGAGTATGTAGGTTTGCCGCCATATGGGTTTTGTTGGTAAATATAAGTTAAACCCTACCTAGTGAATGTACATACCAAATTTTATCAGACTTTATTTTCCCCATAAACTCCATAGGGGTGAGTACGTAGGTTTGCCGCCATATGGGTTTTCTAAGCAAATATAAGTTAAACGCTTCCGAATGAATGTACTTACCAAATTTTATCAAGATATGTCAATAAATAAGCAAGATTGAAGGTTTTCTTGATTTCCCATAAGAATAACATGGAAATCATAGTTTTTGGATTTTCTCCATAACCATTTAAGCTAGGTAAAAAATTCAAGATACTAGATTGTTTGTTTTTTTAAGCTCTTTTAAATGGTTTAAGTTAAAATTGTTGAATTTTATAAATAAATGTAAAAAAAAGCCAAAAACCCATTTTTAACCCTTTTGAAACCCCATAAAACCCCGTTCCCATGGTCCGATCATTCTGGTTTGCGAACTCAATCTAGTAGATGCTGGCTTACACCCCTGTATCAAATTTCGTCAAAATCGGAGGTTCCGTTCAAGAGTTATCGTGTTCACGGACACATACATATCTATATATATATATATATATATATATATATATATATATATATATATATATATATATATATATAGATATATATATATATATATATACATATATATCAATTTGAACGAACGGTGTTTTTGGCTTCTAGGGACCTCAAAACGAAAAAGTATCAAGGTCCCGGGCTTAGGTCTTACCGTGACTACTACCGTAATAGCGTATTCCCTATAGGGAAATTCGCTAATAATACTTTTTAAATGCTACATGATAAACTAAGAAAATTGACCAATCAAATATGAATTTACCTTCAGAAATAAAGCCAAAATGACTTTCGCAATGGAAAAATAAACTATAAAACCACGCCTTAAAATAGTCTAATGTATTATATAGATAATTATTTTATAATAGTTGAGTTGTGTTATAATTTATTTTTCTTTTACTGTTAAAATTCGATATAAAACATCATGTTTAAATGACGTCATATCAAAGCCGACCCCCCCCTTGCATATCACCTTACCGTCATTTTCAATCTGGACCCTCCCCCCCCCCCTATTTTCAGATGACGTAATTTATCTACGACCCCTTTTAAAATTAATACTTATTTAAAGTTTTTTACTTATTCAGTTACTTGTAGACTTGTATCTTACGAAAGGTCAACGAATATAATAAGCCTTTTTGGTAAAGAGAGAAAAATGAAACGACTTTCGTTATACAGTAGTCACTATCAACTCACAAACAAAATAATCTTTTGAGATACTTTTTTCTGGTTTAAGTTTTCACAATACGTTATCAATAAAATAATGTTATTTTTAATTTAATTTGTTATTACCATTTTTATATTCCTTAGTTCTTTTGTACAGAAATTAATTTAACAAATGAAATTGACTTGAAGGTTATATAGAGGTTGACAAACGATCTTCATTAAAAAGAAATAATACCTTTTAAAGATCCTGAAAACTATTTTCTAGCAACTCTTAAAATCCATATTCTAGGGTGGTATTCATAATAAAATTCTAGCCAGTTTTCTCAACTAAAATGTGCTATAGTAAAATTAGAGGGATTATTTTTTTTATAATAAGTTAACAAGCGGTAGACTCTACTTGTTTGTTAGGTACACAGATATAAATCAACACAGTTAATTATTCACAAAAACAAAAATTATTCCATTATCGGCAAACTGGTTGCGCTCTATCCATTGGTGTTTTTCAATGTAGCCTACAGGGTGTGCTAGAAGTAACCTACCCTTACCGGAAGTCATTAATTTAAATTATGAATGCCATTTTTAACTGGTTTTTTTTTTTTTTTTTTTTTTTTTTTTTTTTTTTTTTTTTTTTTTTTTTTTTTTTTTTGGATTCTACACATAATTCTACGACAATTTTACAATTTAATATAAACCTCTAATCCTAACAGTTTGGGAGATAATGGAGGTAGAAGATTGATTTTTACCCATAAGAATGACATGGGCTACATTTCTAATCCATTTTGTCTGTAAATTTCTCGTTAAACTAGCATAAAAATTCCTTAGCTTCTTCTTTTAAACGCTTTATAAATTGTTAGTTCTGTCATAAATTCTCCTATTTTTCCATAATTTTTCAGTATGGGGGAAATTACTTTAAAAGTATATAGAAAACTAGCTGTTGCCCGTCACGGCTTCGCCCGTGATTGAATTTATTTTATATGTGATAAAATCTATTAAAAGAGAAACAAAATCTCCATCTTTAAGAGTTATATTAAAACATTGAAAAGTGTAAGCAGAGCACTAAATTTTGCCGAATGTTTTGTCTAATTTCAACTCCATACGCCATATAGTAATTTTGAAGACCTGTAGGGAGGGGGGCCCTAAAGGACTTCAAAAACTATCCAGTATTTGCAATACCGTTTGTAAGTGAGCTCCTATATGTACATGTCAAATATCAACCTCGTAGGCCCCAGAGATATTTTGTAGTACAGTGGGGCAGAGTTCTACAGGAATCTATATTTGCAAAACCATTTCTTATTGAGTACATATGAGTAAAAAGGAACGTCCACATCAAATTTCAACACAGTATACCCTCGAGTAATTTTGAAGTCCAGTGGGGCAGAGCCCTAAAGGACTTCAAACCCTATATTTGCAAAACCATTTCTAAATGTGTACGTATGAGCAAGGAGGAACATCTACATCAAAATTCAACCATGTATATAGGCTGTATAGTAAATTTGAAGTCCTGTGGGCGGAGCCTTAAAGGACATAGAAACCTATATTTGTAAAACCATTCTATTCTTAGTGAGCGCATATGAGTAAATAGGAACGTCTACGTCAAATTTCAACCCCGTAAGCCCCAGAGAAGAATTTGAAGTCTTCAAAAACTATATTTGCAAAACCGTTTCTAAATGTGTAGGTATGAGTAAAGAGGAACATCCACGTCAGAGTTGATAAGGCTCTAGAGTAATTTTGAAGTCCAGTGGAACAGAGCCCTAAAGGACTTCTAAACCTACAGTATATTTTGAATACCTTGCTTCTTATTAAGTACATATGAGTCAAGAGGAATGTCCACGTTAAAATTGAACCCCGAAATCCCAGAGAATTTTGAAGTCCAGTGTGGCAAAGCCCTAAAAACTTAAAAAAACAATATTTCCGTTTTTTAGTGAATACCTATTAGCAAAGAGGAACGTCCAAGCAGAATTTAAAAAAACATATGCAAAGAGTAATTTTGAAGTCCAGTGGGGTGGAGCCCTAAAGGACATAAAAAACTATATTTATAAAACCGTTTCTTAATGCATACCTATTAGCAAAGAGGTACGTCCATGCCAAATTTCAACCACGTTGGCCGTAGAGTAATGTTGAAGTCATGTGGGGCGGAGCCCTGAAGGTGCTTTCCAAGAGCGTATTTAAGTGAGCACCGATGATGGGCAAAGTGGATCTCCCATTCTAAATGTTGCAAATGATTCCCTTACGTCATCTTGTTTATCATATTCGTTGTTTCTTCAATTCATATTAAAAATTGACCATAATAATAGCATTAGATCAGAAATGAAATCCTGTGGGGCGGTGCCCTGTTTGAATTTTGAAAAACCGTTTGTTAGTGAGCACCTATTAGCAAAGCAGAACGTCCATGCTTAATTTCAACATCATAGGTCCTATGGTTTTCCATATTCATTGTTTCCTAGATTTGTATAAAAAAGTGGCCATGAGAATAACATTAGATAGTAATTTTGAAGTCCTGTGTGGCGGAGCCCTGATGGAATTTTGCAAAACCGTTTCTTAGTGAGCATCTATGAGCAAAGCAGAACGTCCATGCTTAATTTCAACATCATAGGTCCTATGGTTTTCCATATTTGTTGTTTCCTATATTTGTATAAAAAATTGGCCATAAGAATAACATTAGATAGAAATTTTGAAGTCCTGTGTGGCGGAGCCCTGATGGAATTTTGCAAAACCATTTCTTAGTGAGCATCTATGGGCAAAGCAGAACGTCCATGCTTAATTTCAACATCATAGGTCCTATGGTTTTCCATATTTGTTGTTTCCTATATTTGTATAAAAAATTGGCCATAAGAATAACATTAGATAGAAATTTTGAAGTCCTGTGTGGCGGAGCCCTGATGGAATTTCGCAAAACCGTTTCTTAGTGAGCGTTTTTCAGCAAAGAGGAATGTCCATGCCAAATTTCAACCCTCTATACCCTATGGTCATTGAGATACTCTGATACGTGAGTGAGTGGTATTTGACAAATATAGAGTAGATTAAAATTATTTATATGATAATTGGTATTTTATGATGAAATAATATTTAAAATGAGGTTATAAGATATTTTTATGCTTAGACAGTTATGTTAAAGTCAAAAGTTTCAGTGTTAATGGATATGAAAATTTGCTCTATATTATTATTATTATGGGAAAAAACTAAACTTCCACCGCCATTATCTCCCAAACCGTTAGGATTACGGGTACACATTAAATCATAAAGTAGTCTTAAAATGTCTAGAATCCAAAAATACCATAAAAAGCGGGTGTTCGTACTTAAAATTAATGACCCGTTCTGGATAGGATACTTCTGGTACACCATGTACATTGAAACTATCATCTAGAGCGCCGCCGGTTTACCTATAACAGCACAATTTGTTTTAGTGAAAATTAATTATGTAGATTTTAAAAGGGTGTACGGGTAGTATGGGACACCGAGCGCTGTAAAGGTGGCTGATTACGTTTATCAGGTCCGGTGATGCGGAGATGTGTTCGCTGCGATCATCGGTGACATGAGGAAGCAGAACTGAAAAACCGTCAAACTTGGAAACGTGAAAGTTTTACACAATTCTCAGTAGGCCTAAATACTTTTCTTTCATCGACATATTTAATGAAACTAGACCTTGTTACACATCTTTATGTCAAGTTTGATAATAATCGGAAGTTTCGTATACTGGCTTCACGGAATTTCAAAGATGGGATCTTTCACAGTTCAAAGATCCAGTTCAAGATGACATAAAAAGTAACTGTCTTATTTATGACAGACAAGTAGGTAAACAGTTAGGACCTACTTGGGATAGACCTTAAAACCTGCCACTTAAATCGGATTCGGTGTTTGAATGAGCATACAACGATTCGTACTTTGGAATAGCTGGTACCCCCAAAATATTTGACCTAAACCGCCACGACACTGACGAAACGCTAGTGCTCATATGCCTGACGATGGCACAGTGGTGATGAAACGTGTCGCAGCATAGACAACAGCGACAAGGAATGCCAGAAGGTAATTTTTGGTTAAAATATAATTTGTAATTGATTATTGTCAACAGTTAACAAGTTATAAATGTAGTCCGAGGTTAAACCGAGCCTTGCTCGTTGGTTTTAATTTTGTTACGGTGTCATGGTAATCAAGCTATTAAATTTATACCAACCTCTTCACAATTAACAGCTGTTAAAAACTGTTTAAAATTAATAGTCCTTTATTTTTTCTTTACTTTAGTAGTTAGTACCAGGGGGACCGAGCTTAAGCTCGGTAAAATTATTACTTTAGTTCTCACACAAAGCTCGTTTACGCAGCTCACTCACCCTCTTCCTTTTTAGACGAGCTCGTTCGCTTTGCTCACTCACCAGGCCGAAGGGTGCTGCACTTTGGTATAATTTTCCTAAACTTCAGGTTAAAAATGTAACACATTGGTTTATATCTACAGTTATCAGCTGATTTTTGTTCAATTTCAAAATCTCCATAAGGATAACATGGAAACTTTAAAGGGCTCTAGCGCGAAAACCGGATTTTTCCCAGCTATGGGACCAGCTCCAATCGATTTCTGATGGCCAAAAACCCCCATATTCATTAAAAAAATCAAAAAATCCTTGGAGCTAAAAAAAACCTTTAACCGTACAAACGGAGCTTGTTTTAGAGTATAAGATAAGATATAAGATTTTGTTCCAAATAGCAACTCAGTACCAGGAGGACCGAGCGTTGCTCGGTGAAATATTAGTAAATTTAAATATCAGAATAAACTTTATTGACATTTAATATGCAGTACATAAACAGCTGTTACATTTCTTTTTGAAGTTCTGAATGTACTTCTTGTTTATATGTTGTTAATTCGTTGCCAACATGGCAACCCATAAGCCCAATGTTAAAATTTTGTAATTTTAAACTTTAATTTTTAGCAAAATTAGATTTTCCCTGGGGGCGAGACCCATCTCAATCGTATTTTTAAGGTAAAACTAAGTTTATTCCAAAATTTGAAGGAAATCGTCGGAGCCGTTTTTGAGATAATTGTGCAAGCAAGCAAACAAGCAAACATTGCTCGTATAAGAGTATAGGATATATAAGCACAATGTTGAAAATTACGATTTTTAAGTTTGATTTTAAACTAAATTTGATTTCACCTGGGATGAGGCTGTTTCTAAACTTATTTTCGGGCCAAAACCAAACACTCTTAAATGCAAAGATTTAGCAAAATATTCCCGCTATTTTTTGATATCGTGGAATAAACGCCCCTTCAGACAATCCTCGTATTATAGTATAGGATATGTATTAGTTGTTATAATGTTATAAGGGTGACATTATTGCTCTTTAAGGCTACTTTCAACTGTGGGACTTTAAGCAAATGTCTTTTATTGAAAAAACATATTACGGTAGTGCCGAAGGTAAGATATAAGCCTTTAACTGTGTTAACCTTTTACTACGGAGTCCCCAGATGACAAAAACACCATTCATTAAAGTTTTTATATAAGCATATGGTATATATACTTAGATATATGTATATAAATATGTATGTAAATTCCGTGAAGCCAGTATGTCCGTTAACGAAACTGCCGATTTTTATCAAACTTGACATAAAGGTGTGTAACTAGGTCTATTTTCATTAGTTATGTCGATTGAGATTATCAGACTATATGAAAAAGGGGGATATATATGTTTGATGTTGACTAAAATAAGCTTAAAAGCCAATTTTGGGCCGATTCGATTCAATATTGAACCTCTATATCAAATCATATAAAATATGTATTCCTTAATAAAATTAATAACACAACTTAATCTAAGTGCATCGTTACTATTACCTTATATTTTAAACGTTATAAAAATTTATGAAACTTAAAATGTTTTGTTTTTTAAAAATAATGTGGTGAGAGACAAATTTATATAATTCTTAAGAGAGAACAATAGTTACTGATTAAAATTAAATTGCATCTATGAAAGGATGTAAACTTGTAAAAATCGTTTAGTCGTATTGAGATAGGACTCACCCAGATCATGTTGAGTTAGCTGGTCGACTGTGTGGACACGAGCTCGGGCTCTCCTTTTATACCCCTCTTGCTATCCCCCCTCCCCCCCCTTCACGTACCCGAAGGCAGCCAATCCCAGCCGGTGGTTTCCGATGCTATCCCTCCCCCCCTTCACGTACCCGAAGGAAGCCAATCCAAACCGGTGGTCCCCGAGGTGACGTGGGTATTTCTAGGCACAAGCGTCGGTTTTGTTTATCTAGTAAATTATACAGCCACATGTGCTCTGACGTATTACATACACAAACAAATTAGCTTGTACTTCCACAGCTAGACCACCTAGAACACAAAGCCGGAGTGCTGCCATTTTTGTTTGCCTTTTAGCATCAGCTGATACCGAAAACAAATAAATTTTCCGCTCAACCCTAAAACTAACCTTGAGATGTACCACAATGTATTTATTTCCAATATTTGAATTTTAAAAAGGTCAGTAGTAATTCAGAAGTCCAGGGGGGCGGAGTTCTAAAATGTTTCAAAAACTATATTTGCAAAACAGTTTTTAAATAAGTATCTATGAGCGAAGAGAATAGTCCATGTCAAATTTCAATACATAGACTATAGTAATTGTGAGCTTCTGTGGGGTGGAGCCCTAAAATGCTTCAAAAACTGGTGTCGTGCTAAATGGGTACAGTGGTAAATGGGTACAAGCGTCAAATCAGTGGTAAATGGGTACAGCTTGGGGTGACAGGTGTTTAATGACCGTTTGACGAGGGTTTGATGCGAAGCCTTAAACAGAGGGAGTGCCAAATGGGTACACTACCTGCCTCGGCAGGGGCGGCGCGGCAGCGACGGTAGCGGCCTGCCTCGACAGGGGCGGCCATAGCGACATAGTTCGTTACAACGTAATGAAATAAAAAAAGTTACTGTTGTTTTAAAATACAGTACACAAAAATACTTCTCATTTAGGTAATTAATAGTCAGATAAAAAGACATTGGACCTTGAAGTATAATGCTTCAAATAACTAAAAACAAAGGGTCGGCTAGTCTGAATAAGAGAGAGAAAGTAGGCCTAACACAGGGTGTGCTTTTAAAATTCAACCTAACGATTTGATTTGAAATAAAATATAACAACCTAACACATATATACAGTATTAATATTTATATATTTCTTGTGTTACGAACTCCGTGGTAGATGTTCTACACTGTGTATCCCATCCGGACCGTGGTGTAGCGCTGTATCTCTCTGTTGAGATAACCGGAGTGTTTCACCACGCGGGGCGGGTGGAAAACCGTGTCAGATACGTCTTCTTAAAAAAAATTTTATCACTAGAATAAAGTAAATGGAAGAAGACTGTAAAGTAAGTGGTATAAAGATAACTACGGTTAGCCTTGTTTTTTAATGCGGTGTAATATTTAATCATAAAAATAACATTTTAAAGAGCAGGAAAAACACTTTAAATTGAACATGAAAACGAATGAATGTAACAAACAATAACACAATAATAAATTAGAGTTCAAACATCCAGCTGACTGCTGTACAGTACATGATGCACAGAACATACCGCCCGCCAAAAACAAAGTTTTTTCTTATTTCTTGAAGTTAAACACTAGATACATTGATAACAATGGTAATTAACTTATTTTTACCATGGATGTACTGTATAACTTTCCCATTGTTGTCTATTTGATATTATGGCAATACTGGCTTTACAGGATAGTTAAGCGGCGACTCTTTATGAGTGTACATGATTTTCTTTGACGAAAACTTAGTTGTTACATTAGAAAGCAAAGCTTGAGTAATAGTCGTTCTACCAATTAGAACCCATCCAAATATAGTTTTAAATGCTGAAGGATAGCCTTTTTCAGGGGCTTCCGCCCGCCATCAAACACCTCAGCAAAACAAATCAGCTCCTATCAAAAGGTCTATTTTGCCAGCACATCAAAAACAGGATCAGCTAGTTCAAAGTTTTTGTACAATTCTCTTATGTTTGTGGGCAGTGGTTGACTTGGTTGGGGTGCAGAGATATTATCAATAACAGTAGCATTAACTTTTAAACAGGGGGAGTTTCGAAAGCGTGGTTTAATGCGACAAATGACAGATTCATTGCACATTGGATAGAGGTCTGAGACATTCCTACAATTGAAGCTTCATTTAGGTTGCGGCGTAAACGTAACTTGTTCACACATTCATTAGTAATAAAAGATGTTTTGAGATCCAGGGTCGCAAAGCGCTCTCACTGTGTGGAAGTTTCCAAATGAATCTCTTATATGGATAGCAGCAGTACCAAGGAGAGAGGTAGCTTGTAGGGCACCACAGTGAGTACTCGCAACAGCGGGAGAAGGTAAGTTAGCTTGATCAAAAGGTGGTGGAGACATATTCCTTGCAGTGTTTTGTCGATTGGTTCTTGAAATGATTCTTGAGGTCGCAAATGTGTGGGTTGAATCATGAAGCAAGGTGTGATGACGCTTAGAGCATTTCTTACAAGATGTGTTTGAATTGCAATGCTTAGAAGTATGTCCATGTGATAAACAGTTGAAGCATGCTTGTTTGGTCATTATAAAATCCCTGCGTCGAAAAATGGGTAGGGCAATAAAGTCTGGACAGCGATAGATTATGTGATTTTCATTTTTACAATATAAGCAATGATGATTTGACTTTACTTGTGCGTTGGTTGATAAATGAACATTGAGGATTGATGGTAGAGATGGGGTAGGTCCATTTCCTGTACAGTGGGAAAATTTTGTTTGAATTGGAGTTTGCATCTTTAAAACATTAGTAGTGTTGTTTTCAAGCAGACAAGATGCCTCAAGGGACTTGCGGTGGTCTTTTAGAAAACCCAACAAATTTTGAAATGTTGGAAATTCAGTATTGGAATATTTCCGTTCAAAAAGTTGGCGAGTGTGCTTGTCCAATTTTTGTAAGGTGATATGACACAAAATAAAGTCACCGTACTCTACAGGAAAACTCATTGACTTAAGAGCAGTAGAATTTTCAGTTACCAGATCAATGAATTGCCTCAACTCTTTACTACATTCCTTTTTTAGATTTGATGCGTTTAAAATTTCTTCTAGATAACATGAGGCAAGAAGGCATTTGTTGTCAAAACGATCCTTTAATTGATTCCAAATAATCTGATAATTTTGACTAGTAAGAGGCAAGGTTTAGCCAATGATAGTGCTTCTGATTTTAAACAAGAAATTAAGTAGTGGAACTTTTCAATGTCCGGTAGAGATTCATTGTCATGAATCAAGGACTGAAACAAATCTCTAAAATGAGGCCAATCTCTTAAATTCCCATTAAAATTGGGTAAGTCTATTTTGGGTAGTCGAACCTGAGTTTTACTTGCTTGAGGAGACTGAATCAAACTGTTTTCAAATGTCAAACATTTTTTATGAGTGGCTAAGATTTGAAAATACATGGAATCTACTTCTTTGATTAATTTTTTCTCACTTGCAATCTCATCAAATAGTTTTAAATTTATAAGTTTCTCTACTATTTCATTTAGGCATTGACCAAATGATTCATAATCTTGATCTAATTTCGAAATCGTACATCAAATTCTGTCATGTCTGTAGAATCAATGACTAAATCTAAACTCAATTTATGTAAAGTAATTATTTTGTCGAGAATATTTGATTTCTTAAAGCGAAGAAGTTCCAATTCATTTTCAATCATCTCATTCATTTTAAAAATGGAATATTAAAATGCTCAATACTAAACAAAAAAAAACATGTGTTTCCCAAGATTAAAAATTTACAAAGAAAACAATTAATGATTTTATGAGATGTTTTCAATACAACGCTTAGGAAAATACTTAGTAAATTTCTTTTTAAAAGCAGCATTCATTTGATTAAATCAGGAATGAAAAATGGCCTAATGATAAGTATGTTTCTTGCAGTAATACTGGAGTATGTGGTATTCTAGAATTCTAATTCACCACATTAGTCATTTTTCCTCTAACTTTAATAAATTATGTACTAAAATCCACAGGTATTGATACCGGCTCGATTTGGACCATGTTTTTTAATGCGGTGTAATATTTAATCATAAAAATAACATTTTAAAGAGCAGGAAAAACACTTTTAATTGAACATGAAAACGAATGAATGTAAATAAACAATAACACAATAATAAATTAGAGTTCAAACATCCAGCTGACTGCTGTACAGTACATGATGTACAGAATAAGCCTACTTAACAAAATTTTGCAGAACTCGCAAAATGACATTATATTAATGTTAAGAGACTATTAGGTCACATAAACACTACAAGTACTGTATTCTAATGTGTGGTAAGCCCCCGTCGTGTCCGTGTCTCCCCGGCCGAGACCGGCCGCTGCCGCCGCCGCCGCGCCACCCCTGCCGAGGCAGGTAGTGTACCGATTCAGCACTCCCTCTGTTTATGGACTTTGCATCAAACCCTCGTCAAACGGTCATTAAACACCTGTCACCCCAAGCTGTACCCATTTACCACTGATTTGACGCTTGTACCCATTTACCACTGTACCCATTTAGCACGACACCAGTTTTTGAAGCATTTTAGGGCTCCACCCCACAGAAGCTCACAATTACTATAGTCTATGTATTGAAATTTGACATGGACTATTCTCTTCGCTCATAGATACTTATTTAAAAACTGTTTTGCAAATATAGTTTTTGAAACATTTTAGAACTCCGCCCCCCTGGACTTCTGAATTACTTGTACCCATTTACCACTGTACCCATTTAGCATGCATTCTATTTAGAAACTGTTTTGCAAATATAGTTTTTGAGAAACTATATTTGTAAAACAATTCTAAATAAGTATCTATGAGCAAAGAGAATAGTATATGTCAAATTTCAACACATAGGCTATAGTAATTCTGAGCTTCTGTGGGGCGGAGCCCTAAAGGGGATGTTTAAAGTTTTTTAGCATCTAAGAGAAAACAGATCAATAAAAAATTTCAACCAGCAGGTTTTTTTAATTTGCATTTAAATTTGGCCATACGGATTACATTACATTGAAATTTCGAAGGCATGTGGGGTGGAGCCTGAAGAAATTTTGCAAAATCGTTTCTTAGTGAGCACCTAAGAGTCAAGACGAACCTGTGTTCATAGTTTCAAGTAAATCCGTTTGGTAGTTCCTGAAATTTCGTGATGAGTCAGTAGTAATCACTCCCCATCAGGTTTAGCGTGTTCGCTAAGCTCACTCACCCCTTCTCTACCGGTTGCTAAATTTCCAAATTAATTGAAACATTTATGGTATATACTCCAAGGCAATTAGATACTATAATTCTTATCAATAATCTTCCCTCAATAATTTAAATGAGAACAGCTGTTTACAAAATTAATATTCCTTAATGTAATCATGTGTTCCATTACAAAAATGTTGCTTCCATAAGAATAACTTTCCATAAGTTACCATAACTTGGAAGACGTGTGGGGCGGAGCCCTGAATCAATTTTGCAAAATCGTTTCTAAGTGAGCACCTAAGAGGCAAGACGAACCTAAGTTCAAAGTTTCAAGTAAATCCTTTTGGTAGTTCCTGAGATTTCGTAAAACCGTGTGTTGAGGTTTTGAGTACTGTACTCTGCGTAATCAAAAATTTTTAGAGTATTGCAGACTTGTGGCGAGTAAGCGCAGCGAACAACCTAAATCTGGCGACGAATGTGTGCAGCGAATGAGCCGACCCAAAAGTGAGTGAGCGCAGCGAACGAGCTAAACCCTGACGGCGAGTGAGCGTAGCGAACGAGTTCACTTGAATTACCTAAAAACATTTGCTATTATTGATTTAAAATAGTCGCTCCGCACAATATTGCAAGCAGACAACTGCATTGTATACCTAGTATATGATGAACTTTCTAGATCCAACATCTGTGAATTGATTCAAAAATTTTTAGGAGTTTTTAGGCAGAGGCTCGGAAACAAATCGGCATAATATCCTAGCCAACAAATCGGCATTACGTAATCCTAGCCAATTTGGATCTAAAAGGACAACCACCTAATCTCAATACATAAACCTACAAAAGTATGAAAGATGTATAGTGATGAAGATCGATTGATGAAATACCAATTGGTGTAATCTGATTTTAATATAATTTAATTTTTATTATAAATAACTAGGTAGCCTATATTACCATGGAGCAAGGTTTGATCACCAAATAGGCTACGCTGTATGATAACTGCAGCGCATTGCGCTGCACTGGCCCCCTAGTTTCGATCTAAAGCTTAACTTCAAGAAACAAATTAACATTGTAAGCGAAAAATGTTATAGAGAATTAACCCAATCAGATCTATATCATGCTTGAAATGTCGGGCTGATCCATTCCTCTTTCTTAATTTATATAAATCTTTGATTATATCTGTTTTAAACTATATGCTTGTTTTATATTTGGAAATTCGTCTAATGATGTGTTTTACTCAACGAGGTTAAATAGATATAGAGTGCTCATCACATTTCAATTTTGTGTCCCTTTTTGATTTGCGCCATTTTACCCATGATTCCCGCCGTTTCCTTGGCAACCATCCCACACTTACTCTCGTTTCCTTAGTTACTAGTTTTAGCTATTCTGTTTGGTCGCTACAAGCTTAAACATTACTGATGATATTTTTAAAACATATGTTTATTTGTTGTTTGTTTTTAAATTTGTTTGATTTGATGGTCTGTGAACAGGCTATTGAGATTGGTTACCATAGAAACGTCGGATAGCTGTGGGTAATATGGCAAAAAACACGTCGGAAAGTGTAAACAAAGGACTGGTTACCAAGGAAACGGCGGGAATCGTGGGTGAAATGGCGCCAGTCAAAAAGGAACACTTTTCCCCATCTGGTGAGCACTCTATATCTATTTAACCTCGTTGGTTTTACTTGTTAGACAAAACTCATAGAACAGCTGAATTAGGATATGAGTAGGCGTAACGAGGATCGAGGATAAAATCCAAGATGGCGGCGCCCATGTACCTAATTTTCGCGCCAATTTTCCTGTGACGTCATGGCGGCGTCTTTTTTGTGACGTCACCAAGATGGCCGTGCCAATTTTGATAGCTGACCTAATTTTCGCGCCGACGTCAGCTGTTTTTTTTTTGTGACGTCACCAAGATGGCGGCACCCTTTCGCGCCAATTTGACTGTTTTTCTGTGACGTCATCATGGGGAACAAGACCATATGGATCGCTGGGGTCATACTTTATAAAGTGTACACAATACTATATAAAGTTTAGAATATGTAAAATGATATACAACACCCAAATAAAGTGCATATTATACTATATAAAGTGAAAAACATGAAAATTTTGGCTTAAAAATCTAAAAAATGCAAATATCTCGAAAATGGTGTGTCCTAGGGGTTCGGGGACCTCAAAAAAACCACCTTCTACGAAGTAGAGGTGCCCCTGGGGGGTAGGTACCCTAAAATAACAAAATTAACCAAAATGTTGCGGGTTGCATTCAAAAAATGAAGGGGGCAATGAAGGGGCAAAACTTTGAAAAATCATATCTTAGGAATGGCTTCATGTATTAACTTCATACTTGGTATGTGTGTACACTTAGTTGGTATTTAAAAATGCATGGCACAAGGTATCCAAAAAATGAAGGCGCAAAAAAGTTTTATTTTTTATCTTGAGAATGGCACTACGGATTTTCTTTAAACTTGGTATGTGTATATGTGTAGTGTTAGTATGTAATAAAATGCTAAGCATTACTTCCCAGATTCAAGGTCACAACTGTGAAAAATAAAAAAAACATACAACTATTAATTTTTTATCCCCTGCTGGTGTATGACTGTTCCTTTGAGTCTCTAAGTATTTGTTAAGACTAAGAAGAGTGTAGTGGTCAAGGTCAGACATATTAAAACCTTCTCACTAGCAGATCAATACTTAGGAGGTGAAGGCAGTATAGTGTTATGGTATTATCTTAAAGAAAAATCCTTATATTTCTAAGACAGAGGGTGAGCAGTCTTTATAAGTTAGCAGATACTAGTACAATTTTATTGAAGGGAAATACATAGCAGTTTATAATGTAACTCAGCTGGTCTTGCGTAACATAACCTCACTTTTGATTGTACTTTTACTGTACATATAGTAATACCAGTCCCTTAGTGATTTTCTATAAAGTTATAGTTATCAGCTCTATTGCTTCAGTCTCAGACGTGATACTGTACAGATGTGTTGGTCTCGCGTAACATAACCTCACTTTCACTGTATCAAATATATTAGTAAAACTTGAGTGAACCTTTAGTGAGCCTCTATAATAACCAGCTTTATTGGTTTAGTTTGGTATGAGGTGTGGTACTGTACAGTCGTGCCGGTCTTGAGTAATATAACCTTACTTTTTACTGTACTTTTACTGTAGAAATAAAATAGTAATACCGGAGTGAGCCTTTAGTGACTTTTCTATAAAGTTATAGTTGTCATCTTTATTGTTTTAGTTTCAGACGTGGTACTGTACAGATGTGCTAGTCTCATGTAACATAACCTCACTTTTGATTGTACTTTTACTGTACATATAGTAATACCAGAGCGAGTCCTTAGTGAGTCTCTATAATACCAGGGCTATCAGCTCTATTGGCTTAGTTTGGTTTCAGACGTGATACTGTACAGACGTGTCGGTCTTGCGTAACATAACCTTACACTGCACTTTAGTAATTTATTAGTAAAAATTACACTATACAGTATACAGGGGGCCTGCTGAACCCCTATAAAACCAGAGCTATCATCTCTATTGCTTCAGTTCCAGACGTGATACTGTACAGACGTGCCGCTCTTGCGTAACATAACCTCACTTTTGATTGTACTTTTACTGTACATATAGTAATACCAGAGTGGTCCCTTAGTGATTTTTTATAAAGCTATAGTTATCAGCTTTATTGCTTTAGTCTCAGACGTGGTACTGTACACACGTGCCGGTCTTGTGTAACATAATCTTACACTACACTTGCACTCTAGCAATATATTAGTAAATTCAAAGTGAGTCCCTAGTGAGCCTTTATAAAATCAGAGCTATCAGCTCTATCGGTTTAGTTTGGTTCCAGACGTGATACTGTACAGACGTTTTGGTCTTGCGTAACATAACCTCACTTTTGATTGTACTTTTACTGTACATATAGTAATACCAGAGTGGTCCCTTAGTGATTTTTTATAAAGTTATAGTTATCAGCTCTATTGCTTTAGTCTCAGACGTGGTACTGTACAGACGTGTGGGTAACATAACCTCACTTTTACTATAAAACCCCATTTTCGCTTCATAATAAGCTTAGTATTTTTATAAAAATGGAATTGTCTTCTAAAATGGGTTCTAAAAATATGACTGAACCAATTCATTTTATTAGCGAAGACCAGACGTACATCAAAAAATTCAGACTGTATGGTCTTAAAACTATTTTTAAGTTTACAAACCCCCCAGCTGGAACGTCTGAATTTGATTGGCTTAGACAAGGGTTTGCTCAAATAGTCGAGAGAGCGAAATCCGAATGCCATCCTAATGATTACCTTGGCTTCACATTAGATAGTATAAATTTAAAAACAAAAGAGTCAGGGTATGTAGTTCCACGTCCGGCTTCTGAAGTTAACAGTGATGTTCTTTAGAGTGTGTTTGGAGGAATTGTCCAATCAAACTCTGAAAATATCAAATCAACTGATACATTTAGAGTTGATGTGGTAAGAGTTAACGTGCCTGTTGGTCGTGGTAGAAAACGCCCTGGATTTTACAATACTTTTGAAGAAGAGTGTAAGTCGAGGCGGGGAATCGTTGTCATAAAAAACAAAGATAATTTATGTCTCCCCAGGGCTTTGGTAGTGGCAAAAGCGTATGCAAAAAATGACCCCCAATTGGAACTTATTCGAAAGGATAAAGGCCTTAGGCAAACCTGCAAAGCTAAAAAATTAATTGCAAAGGCGAGGGTAGAGATCCCAGAGGAAGGCGCAGGCATTTTTGAGCTTGAGAAGTTTCAAGCCCATCTTAAAAAGTACAGAATAACTGTTTACAATTACAGCTCGAAAGGCCGCGATGTATACTTTTCTGGCGGCAGTGAAGATGCTAACCTTAAAATTAACTTGCTTTTCCATAATGGCCATTATAATGTAATTACTAATCTTACTGCTGCTTTTGTTTGTCATTATTACTGTGAGGCGTGCCATGTCCCCTCCAACAATAAGTTTGAACATCGATGCACTAACAAATGCACTTCATGTCACTCCATATCTCCTCCATGTAAGCTTGAACATGGTGGCCTCACTTGTCGATTTTGCAGTCGCCACTTTAAAAATGAGCAGTGTTTGATAGCCCATCGTGGCCAAATTTGCAAATCCATCCAGTTCTGTCGCCATTGTCAAAAAATGGTTTTTCCAACTAAACGTAAGTCAATCCACGTATGTGGTGAAGTGTTTTGTAGCACCTGCAAAGACTATAAACCGGCTAACCACCAGTGTTTCATGCGTGTAGATAAGCAAAGCCCTGAAGACCGTGATTTCTTGTTTATATTTTTTGACTTAGAGACTCGCCAAGATGACTCAATGCCTTCTGACCCTGAAGTTAAGGTTCACAAGGTAAACCTATGAGTATCTCAACAATATTGCTTTAAGTGCATCAATGGTGGTGAGTGTGAGTCCTGTTCAGAACGGCAAAGAGTATTTAATGAGGACCCTGTAAAACAATTTATGGATTACGTTATGCAAGTCAGGAAAAATTTTAAAAATGTATGTGTGATTGCCCATAATGGACAGGGATTCGACTTCCAATTTATCTTAAAGTACCTGATGGAGGAAACTAAATTTGTCCCAAACGTTACTTCTCGAGGGACTAAAGCAATCTTAATTGAAGTAGATAATGTGCGGTTTATTGATTCACTTAGTTATTTCCCCATGTCCCTCTCTGCACTCCCTAAAGCGTTTGACCTGCCTCCAGAGAAAAAGAAAGGGTATTTCCCACATCTTTTCAACACATTGGCGAATCAAAATTATGTAGGCCCAATGCCTGCCAAGGAGTATTACTGTCCAGACTCTATGTTTGAAGAGTCCCACTCAGCTTTTGAAAAGTGGTATGATGAGCGAGTAGCAGAAGATTACAAATTTGACTTTCAAAAGGAGATCTTAGAATATTGCATTTCAGATGTCGAGATTTTGGCCCAAGCCTGTATTAAATTTAGAGCCTTACTTCTCGAGCAATGCAACGTGGACCCATTCCTTGAAGCGATAACTATAGCCAGTGCGTGCAACTTAGCTTTCCGTAGAAATTTTCTGAAGCCTGATACAATTGGCTTGATTCCAAAAGGTGGATATCGTTTTTCCGACACTCAATCAGCTGCTGCATTGCAGTGGTTGACGTGGGAGGAGGAGAAACGTGGAATTAAGATACAGCATGCAGGCCGGGGCAAAGAAGCCAAAATTAATGGGCTAAAAGTAGATGGGTTTGATGGAGAAAACATCTATGAATTCCATGGATGCTACTGGCATGGCTGTCCCAAATGCTACCCATACAGAAGGGAAGAACCATTGAAGGAGGATCCCTCTGACACTCTCCACATTAGATATGAGAGAACAAAATCCAAAATTGATAAACTTTCTGACTATAATATTGTAGAAATGTGGGAATGTGAGTTTAGCAGGCTGAAGAAGGAAAATAAACTAGATCATCTTAATAAACTACCAATTTTGAACAATCTCCCGCTCAACCCAAGAGATTCGTTCTTTGGAGGCAGGACAGGCAATGCCAAAGCCTATCATAAATGCGAGGAGGGTGAAACGATTCAGTATGTAGATGTTTGCTCTTTGTACCCGTATGTAAATAAATATTGTAAGTACCCCATTGGCCATCCAAAAATCTATATAGGTAATGAGGAGTGCAGAGCACGTGGCCTTGACGTCGACGGATTGTTGAAATGTAAGATTCTACCACCTTGGGATCTCTACCATCCCGTACTCCCCGCTAAAATGAACAATAAATTAATGTTCGTGTTATGTCGTACCTGCGGGGAAACCTTAAATCAGGGTGATTGCCTACATGAGAGCGAGGAACGGGCTATAGTGGGGACGTGGACAATGGATGAGATACGGAAGGCTGTAGAGAAAGGCTATACCATCCTAGACATGTATGAGCTATGGGAATACCGAGTGGCCACCTATGAACACGGGGGCTTATTCACCGACTTTATTAACAAATTTTTAAAAATGAAACAAGAGGCATCAGGGTTTCCCTCTTGGTGTAAGACTGAACAAGACCAAGACCAGTATATCATGGAGTATTTTAAACATGAAGGAGTTCAACTTGAGAAAGTTAAAATTGCTAAGAATGCCGGCCTCCGATCAGTTGCTAAATTAATGTTGAACTCATTTTGGGGTAAATTCGGGCAAAGGAAAAATATGACTAAAACATCGATTATACGGGATTCTAAGGAATTTTTCAGATTGCTAACCCAGCCTGGAGGAAGAGTAAATTTAATCCAAATCATAAACGAAGAAGTACTCCTCGTAAATTGGCAAATTATTGACGTGGCTAGTGAACCCTTGAGGACCGTGAATGTTGTGATCGCAGCTTATACCACGGCCCACGCCAGACTTAAGTTATATGAACATTTGGAAGCCCTAGGAGGCCAGGTATTATACTACGACACGGACAGCTGCGTTTATTACTACCGCGATGGCTTGTACAGGGTTAACACTGGTGATTACTTAGGGGAAATGACAGACGAACTTGCCAAGGACTACGGCCCAGGTTCCTATATAGTCGAGTTTGTGTCCGGAGGCCCTAAAACCTATGCCTACCTTGTGTATTCCCCAAACCAAAATAAACTAGTCTCTGTATGTAAGATCAAGGGACTAACCTTGAATATTAAGACGTCAAAAGATGTGAACTTTGATACATTAAAAGAAATGGTCCTCAACGAAGCCACTCAAGTACTGGAAATCAAAGAGAGCCGAATCAGAAGGACAAAAACTCGAGACATTGTCACGGTAAATGAAGTCAAACAGTTTAAAATTACTGGAGCAAAGAGAAAATTGAACGATGATTATGATACTGTCCATATGGTTACAAAATTCAGAGAACCATGTGAACTAGCAGACACCAGTGCTCCATGGATGTCTATGGTCCTCACTACGTCGTTTGATCATTCTCCTTCCAACTCTCGTACGGGTCGGACGTGTTTCCTCTTATAAACAGACATGGCGGTATTTCTGAAATTTTTGTCAAAGAGAAAGTTAAATGAAAATGCAAAATTCTGTATTACGTCTTTTGAGTATACGTTTTTTCTTACAGGTTCGATAGAGACATGCGAATGGCCTCTAGTATTTTCAGAGCATATAGTTGATCAAATTACGGAAAATGCTCCTTCAAACGCTCATATTGGCATAACAATAAAACTAGGAAAAGATTCAGGTCATATACCATTCATGCCTCTGGTTAAATTGACTCCAACAGTTTTCGATGAATATTTTGAAAAAATATTTTGTGGAGTTGAAGAGCTATCGGATACTTTAAATGTAGAAGTGTCACTTGTTGCAATTCCGAGTTGTTACATCAAATAGATGTATAAATAGCCTTTGCAGAGTAATTAGCCAGCAATGTTGTATATACTAGTCTTTTCTAATGTAGTAATTGACATGGAATACTGTAAATTCGCGTTAGCGCTTTGTATTCAATATTGCGTTTATAAATAAAGCTTTTCCGAATGGTTTACACAATCAGGCCTACACATGGGTTACAACTCAAACACTCTCCCCACATATAGAATTATGTATGGACTAATGTGGCTTAGCGCTTCCTTGCCCGGGTTCTATATAAATTTATAACTTTAAACTGGGACGTTGGATAGCGAGTACTGACCGTACATTTATGTATGAATGTGAGGGCCTAGTAAATTGAGGCGCCCCGACCCGAGGAGGGTTCGGGCAACTCCTTGGAACGGTCCTGAGGTCCCTGGCGCGGCTGACGAAAAGGCCCGTAAACCTCAGTATGAATGTGAGGGCCTAGTAAATTGAGGCGCCCCGACCCGAGGAGGGTTCGGGCAACTCCTTGGAACGGTCCTGAGGTCCCTGGCGCGGCTGACGAAAAGGCCCGTAAACCTCTGTATGAGTCAAAGTACTACGCTTCCTTCGACCACGTTAAAATTGAACCTCATGGAAGGCCATGTAGATTGAGGCGTTGGGGTCTGAGGAAGGCCCTGACTACTCCTTCGAACGGTCTGACGTGAATGGTTTGTAATATCTCACAGCATATAGTAATGTGAGGGGACCGTCTAGAGAAGGAAGCTCTACGCCACAATTTTTATCAAAGCATTTAACATGTTGTGGGGGTGTGATTGATGTACCACATGTACAGCTTGGTTGTATCAATATATTTTATACATCATATTATAGACATTTTTGCAATCAAAACAGCTCTCAAAGTGGATTATTCACTTTAAAAAAAGGTGTGGCTAGGCCCGTAGAGGAGAACCTAGACCCATAGAAGGGAACCTAGGCCCTCGTAGGGGAACCACGTCATGGTTAATGTTTTTTACATGAGCCATGATAAAAATCAACGCCATGGAGCTGGGAAGTACCACCTCGAAAGAGCTCTGGTCCATGGGAGGAAATCTTCCTGAGCTGTTTTGATAGTTTAGTAGCCTTCAAAATACAAGACTAGCATACCTTATGCGAACGAATTAAACTAAATCATGTCAAATGAGGGAATGTTAAAGGTATCCTAACAATAATTGGCAACTATCAAACACACGAGAAAATTTAAATTGTATATACTACAATATAAAGTTAATTGTGAATGTGGCTTTTAGGATTTGAATGTTTTTTCTGGGGCAATGGTCACCTCCTCGCTTAAACTATAACAATGTAGATGAATTAAGGCAAAACAGCTCTTACAGTGGATTATTTCGCCAAAACACCACTTTAAAAAAAGGCGTATCTAGGCCCGTAGAGGAGAACCTAGACCCATAGAAGGGAAACTAGACTCTTGTAGGGGAACCACGTCATGGTTGATGTTTTTTCACATGAACCATGATAAAGCTAACGCCATGGAGCTGGGAAGTACCACTTTGAAAGAGCTCTGGTCCTGTGAGGAAATCTTCCTGAGCTGTTCTAATAGTTGAGTATCCTCCAAAATTAAAGACTAGTATACATCACGCGTGAGCTTGACACATGCGGTCAATTATATAATAAAAGTGAGAACACATGGTCAACAGTTTGGAAATTTCCCGCCAAAACAGTTGCCATCTTGATACACGTGGTCAAACACATGATAAAAGTGAGGTTAGAAAACGTGGTCAAAAGTTTGGAAATTTCCCGCCATCTTGACTCACGTGGTCAAACACGTAGTAAAGTGAGAACACGTGATCAAAAATTTGGGAATTTCCCGCCAAAGCAGTTGTCATCTTGGAAAAGGGGCGTTCTTGACCTATATGGTCAAACACGTGGTAAAAGTGAGGTTAGAACACATGGTCAACAGTTTAGAATTTCCCGCCAAAACACCCGCCATCTTGGAAAAGGGGCGTGGCCTACACCACGTGACTGATGACGTCATCGGTCACAATTTGAAGAAACATTTAGGTGAAGTTAGGTTATAATTGGCTGGCTTAAGTTAGGTTTCACTCTCGCAAAACACTTAACTAGGCTACTTAGAAAGTTTTAGAAATAAGTATTGTAATAAGTATAAAACAAGGCTAAAAGCAAGGGTAAGTGAGAGTGAAACCTAACTTAAGCCAGCCAATTATAACCTAACTTCACCTAAATGTTTCTTCAAATTGTGACCGATGACGTCATCAGTCACGTGGTGTAGGCCACGCCCCTTTTCCAAGATGGTGGCTGTTTTGGCGGGAAATTCTAAACTGTTGACCATGTGTTCTAACCTCACTTTTACCACGTGTTTGACCATATAGGTCAAGAACGCCCCTTTTCCAAGATGACAACTGCTTTGGCGGGAAATTCCCAAATTTTTGATCACGTGTTCTCACTTTACTACGTGTTTGACCACGTGAGTCAAGATGGCGGGAAATTTCCAAACTTTTGACCACGTTTTCTAACCTCACTTTTATCATGTGTTTGACCACGTGTATCAAGATGGCAACTGTTTTGGCGGGAAATTTCCAAACTGTTGACCATGTGTTCTCACTTTTATTATATAATTGACCGCATGTGTCAAGCTCACGCGTGATGTATACTAGTCTTTAATTTTGGAGGATACTCAACTATTAGAACAGCTCAGGAAGATTTCCTCACAGGACCAGAGCTCTTTCAAAGTGGTACTTCCCAGCTCCATGGCGTTAGCTTTATCATGGTTCATGTGAAAAAACATCAACCATGACGTGGTTCCCCTACAAGAGTCTAGTTTCCCTTCTATGGGTCTAGGTTCTCCTCTACGGGCCTAGATACGCCTTTTTTTAAAGTGGTGTTTTGGCGAAATAATCCACTGTAAGAGCTGTTTTGCCTTAATTCATCTACATTGTTATAGTTTAAGCGAGGAGGTGACCATTGCCCCAGAAAAAACATTCAAATCCTAAAAGCCACATTCACAATTAACTTTATATTGTAGTATATACAATTTAAATTTTCTCGTGTGTTTGATAGTTGCCAATTATTGTTAGGATACCTTTAACATTCCCTCATTTGACATGATTTAGTTTAATTCGTTCGCATAAGGTATGCTAGTCTTGTATTTTGAAGGCTACTAAACTATCAAAACAGCTCAGGAAGATTTCCTCCCATGGACCAGAGCTCTTTCGAGGTGGTACTTCCCAGCTCCATGGCGTTGATTTTTATCATGGCTCATGTAAAAAACATTAACCATGACGTGGTTCCCCTACGAGGGCCTAGGTTCCCTTCTATGGGTCTAGGTTCTCCTCTACGGGCCTAGCCACACCTTTTTTTAAAGTGAATAATCCACTTTGAGAGCTGTTTTGATTGCAAAAATGTCTATAATATGATGTATAAAATATATTGATACAACCAAGCTGTACATGTGGTACATCAATCACACCCCCACAACATGTTAAATGCTTTGATAAAAATTGTGGCGTAGAGCTTCCTTCTCTAGACGGTCCCCTCACATTACTATATGCTGTGAGATATTACAAACCATTCACGTCAGACCGTTCGAAGGAGTAGTCAGGGCCTTCCTCAGACCCCAACGCCTCAATCTACATGGCCTTCCATGAGGTTCAATTTTAACGTGGTCGAAGGAAGCGTAGTACTTTGACTCATACAGAGGTTTACGGGCCTTTTCGTCAGCCGCGCCAGGGACCTCAGGACCGTTCCAAGGAGTTGCCCGAACCCTCCTCGGGTCGGGGCGCCTCAATTTACTAGGCCCTCACATTCATACTGAGGTTTACGGGCCTTTTCGTCAGCCGCGCCAGGGACCTCAGGACCGTTCCAAGGAGTTGCCCGAACCCTCCTCGGGTCGGGGCGCCTCAATTTACTAGGCCCTCACATTCATACATAAATGTACGGTCAGTACTCGCTATCCAACGTCCCAGTTTAAAGTTATAAATTTATATAGAACCCGGGCAAGGAAGCGCTAAGCCACATTAGTCCATACATAATTCTATATGTGGGGAGAGTGTTTGAGTTGTAACCCATGTGTAGGCCTGATTGTGTAAACCATTCGGAAAAGCTTTATTTATAAACGCAATATTGAATACAAAGCGCTAACGCGAATTTACAGTATTCCATGTCAATTACTACATTAGAAAAGACTAGTATATACAACATTGCTGGCTAATTACTCTGCAAAGGCTATTTATACATCTATTTGATGTAACAACTCGGAATTGCAACAAGTGACACTTCTACATTTAAAGTATCCGATAGCTCTTCAACTCCACAAAATATTTTTTCAAAATATTCATCGAAAACTGTTGGAGTCAATTTAACCAGAGGCATGAATGGTATATGACCTGAATCTTTTCCTAGTTTTATTGTTATGCCAATATGAGCGTTTGAAGGAGCATTTTCCGTAATTTGATCAACTATATGCTCTGAAAATACTAGAGGCCATTCGCATGTCTCTATCGAACCTGTAAGAAAAAACGTATACTCAAAAGACGTAATACAGAATTTTGCATTTTCATTTAACTTTCTCTTTGACAAAAATTTCAGAAATACCGCCATGTCTGTTTATAAGAGGAAACACGTCCGACCCGTACGAGAGTTGGAAGGAGAATGATCAAACGACGTAGTGAGGACCATAGACATCCATGGAGCACTGGTGTCTGCTAGTTCACATGGTTCTCTGAATTTTGTAACCATATGGGACAGTATCATAATCATCGTTCAATTTTCTCTTTGCTCCAGTAATTTTAAACTGTTTGACTTCATTTACCGTGACAATGTCTCGAGTTTTTGTCCTTCTGATTCGGCTCTCTTTGATTTCCAGTACTTGAGTGGCTTCGTTGAGGACCATTTCTTTTAATGTATCAAAGTTCACATCTTTTGACGTCTTAATATTCAAGGTTAGTCCCTTGATCTTACATACAGAGACTAGTTTATTTTGGTTTGGGGAATACACAAGGTAGGCATAGGTTTTAGGGCCTCCGGACACAAACTCGACTATATAGGAACCTGGGCCGTAGTCCTTGGCAAGTTCGTCTGTCATTTCCCCTAAGTAATCACCAGTGTTAACCCTGTACAAGCCATCGCGGTAGTAATAAACGCAGCTGTCCGTGTCGTAGTATAATACCTGGCCTCCTAGGGCTTCCAAATGTTCATATAACTTAAGTCTGGCGTGGGCCGTGGTATAAGCTGCGATCACAACATTCACGGTCCTCAAGGGTTCACTAGCCACGTCAATAATTTGCCAATTTACGAGGAGTACTTCTTCGTTTATGATTTGGATTAAATTTACTCTTCCTCCAGGCTGGGTTAGCAATCTGAAAAATTCCTTAGAATCCCGTATAATCGATGTTTTAGTCATATTTTTCCTTTGCCCGAATTTACCCCAAAATGAGTTCAACATTAATTTAGCAACTGATCGGAGGCCGGCATTCTTAGCAATTTTAACTTTCTCAAGTTGAACTCCTTCATGTTTAAAATACTCCATGATATACTGGTCTTGGTCTTGTTCAGTCTTACACCAAGAGGGAAACCCTGATGCCTCTTGTTTCATTTTTAAAAATTTGTTAATAAAGTCGGTGAATAAGCCCCCGTGTTCATAGGTGGCCACTCGGTATTCCCATAGCTCATACATGTCTAGGATGGTATAGCCTTTCTCTACAGCCTTCCGTATCTCATCCATTGTCCACGTCCCCACTATAGCCCGTTCCTCGCTCTCATGTAGGCAATCACCCTGATTTAAGGTTTCCCCGCAGGTACGACATAACACGAACATTAATTTATTGTTCATTTTAGCGGGGAGTACGGGATGGTAGAGATCCCAAGGT